>JASDQU010014196.1:120457-146479 GCA_032191745.1 Picea mariana | reverse complement strand
ATTCTATTTTATTGAAAGGTCTTATTAATATTGACCTTTATTACATCCGAATACATTGATCTACCTATGTGCGGGTTAGGACCTTAACAACTGGACAACCCCAATCACACTCACTGAGCTCCAGATCTTCTTAGGCCTTGCCAATTTCTATCACAGGTTTGTGTTGGTATTCTCCCACATTGCATGGGCCCTTAGCCAAGTGACTAGGTACGGTGGCAAGGAAAAATTCTAGTCACAATAGAAATAGTTCGATGATTTCAAGCAACGCTTGTGCGCAACCTTTATGCTCTCATTACTCGACTTGCAACAATCGTTTGATATTGAGACAGCTGCTTCATACTATGTTGTGGGTGCAGTTCTCACTCAACATGGACATCCTATGGCCTATCATAGTGAGACACTATCAGACATGGTCTGTAAGTACCCCACTTATGACAAAGAGATGTACTCCATTGTACAAGCCTACCGCCAGTGGAGCCATTACATTCTTGGGAAGGAGACAGTCATCCACACTGATCATAAGCCTCTATAATTCATATAGACATAAGGCAAATTGCAGACTGACCACCATCATAAGTGTTCCACATACTTGTAGCAGTTCCATCTCAACATCAAATGTAAGACAAGGAGCACCAACTACGTCGTTGACTGCCTCAGCTGACCTCCAGTTGCCGCACTAACCACGGTGCTACACTCTTGCGGACATGAGACCTCCAAATGGCCACAACTCTATGAGAAAGATATTGACTTCACCACTACCTACTAGATGTTGGGCATAAAAACAATTGTCACTGATTTTCATTTGTAGGATGAGTTATTGTGTCAAATGGACCATCTTTGTGTTCTATCAAGCAAGCGCATGAAGCTGATTTGGGAAGCTCACTACAGTTGGGTGGCAAGACACTTCAGCATAGAGAAGACAGTGGCAGTGTTGTCGCAACATTTCTGTTGATCAAAATTTCGACAAGATATCATCAAGTATATCAGGTTCTGCACAACCTATGTCATTTCCAAACCAGTCATTAAAAAACAAGGCATGTACACCCCTCTTCCTACTCCTGACAGTTCATGGGAATCCATCGCGATGGACTACATGTTGGGCCTTCCTTCAACCAAGCAGGGAAATGACTGTGTTTTCATGTTCGTTGATCAATTTTCCAAGATGGCGATTCTGGTTGCATGCAAGAAGAGCATCACAGTAGAGGCCACTGCCAAACTCTTCTTCGAACGAGTGTGGGTATATTTTGGGATACCATAAACCATCATCTCCGATCAGGATAGCTGGTTCCTCAACATATTTTGGTCGAGCCTCTGGTCATGGCTGGACACTAAGCTCACCAAATCCACAACCTTCCATCCCCAAACAAATGGCCAAACCGAGGTCGCAAACAAGATGATCATGCATATTTTTTGCATGTACAATTCCAAGCATCCGCACACATGTGATGAGAGTCTTCCCTATGTTCAACATAGTTACAAAAAATCCATGCATAGCTCAACCAACCACAACCCCTTTCAAGTGGGGTTGGGATTTCAACCATTGGGTCCCATGGGTGTTGCACTACCCCTTGCATCCACACATGAAGAATCATCCCTCACACAAACTGAAGCTAAAAAATCCACCTGGTTCATTGAATGAATCCAACACATCCACCAACAGGTTCAATATATTTTGCAGGATTCCAATGCCAACTACAAGCAACGTTATGATCAACAACGGGTGCCACACAAGTTTCAGGTGGGAGATAAAGTTTGGTTGCACTTATATAAAGAACGCCTTACAAGACCCCATCAAAGTTTCATCCACTCCGTTATGGACCTTATACCATCACCAAGGCTATGGGTGACAATGATTTTGAGCTTAACATTACCCCCTTCCTTAGCTTGCACCCAATGTTTAATGTGGACCTCCTTCAGCCATACTTTCCACCATTATTGAACACCTCATAGGTAGCAGAACAATTGACACCGACATAGCTCAACCTTGACTGCATATAACATGAATCCACTGATCAGATCATGGAAACACACGTCAAGGGAACTCTCTTACAAAAATTTCCAGCTTTATCGTGTTGTAAAAGTAGGGCAACCCTTGCACCAAGGAAAGTGGTTCACCTGGGGCCAATTTCAACAAAAATTTCCTCATATGATGGGGGAACTCAAAACAATGGATACCATTTCTTCCTAAGGGGGGAGGATTTATCCAGGTGGATATCGGTGGCCACCCACCTATTCCAACTAGCTCACATACATATTTCATGTTGGTAGTTTTAGTTTTCATCTTGGTAGTTTTTTTCTAGATTTTCGGGTCCTAAAATTTTGGGGTCGTTTTGAGGCCCTAAACAACATTTTTTGGGCCCACCACAGTCACACTAAAGTCAAAGTTAGAGTGTGACAACATAATGTGTATTCCTCATATAGACCTTTCCAATGGGCTATCGTTCGCCTAAAACATAGATCATATGTAAAAGTTACGACCCCATGAAGTTGATGTACCAACTTACCCCAACGGGTCCAAATGACTTTTGGCACTTCATCTCCTAGGGTTAGGTTTTTGGATGTCTAGGGTTTTGAATTTTGTTACTCATTGTACTCATGTTCTTGCGAATGAGCGTAGTTGTCACATCTCTTCTCAGAGATAAGCTGCCACCATTCTAGCAAGCTTGTTTCAGTGTGCATTTTACAGTTTCAACATATTTCTTATTTAATAGAAGTCAAGTTTTACTATATCTCTGCTATTATTCGTTGTGTCCTTGTGTTAATATTATAGATCTATGTTTTCATTTTGTTCCGCTCATAAATCCGGATCAGAAATTATCAATCCTAAATTGGTTGTTCAAATTTTTTTTTCCAACCTTATCAACTTAACAAATAACATGAATATTGCTAAGATCAAGACCAATGCTCATTATCTCCATTTTGAAATCAATCACTAGTTTTACCCAAAACACCTTGGCAAGGGTGAATTTGTAAAAATTGTGATAAAAAGAGGTTGAGGATTAACACCACTTCCTTTTAACATGCCCCATCCTTAATAATATAAGACACAACTTACGTATTTTCATAACTTACTTATTCTCAAGGACCTCCTAGCTTACATAAACCATAATGACCTTAGTACTTTCATTTTCACTATGTTGGAATATAGAAACAATATTATGAAGATTATTTTACTCTGGTTGATTTTATTTGTATGATATACCTTGTTGGTCTTAAGGACAATAAGTGTCCTAATTAGATAATTATTGTTATTTTTAGGTATAATATACAAATTGATAATTGTTTTTTTTAATTAATGGTGCATATAAATCCATAAAATTCTATTAACTTATAATATAGGGCTTTATGCCCAATTATAATAATTTTTTCCATGTTTCCACATTCTCACCCTCCACCCTGTAGGCAAGAGTGATATTTTTAGTGCCTTGCCAACCTTAATGAACAATTAGCTCATAAAGATCCCCATTCAACAATTAGCTCATGAAGAGTGAACATGTCATAAATGGGATTTGAATCTTGGTGGGGAGGATAACAACTTCTCCTTTCCTCCACTCAAGGTAGACCCAATTAACGACCAATTATAATCAACAATGAGCTCATGAAGAGCCCAATCAACAATTTAATTATTAAGAGCAAGATGAGTAGGATATGGACTTGAGTTGGGAGGATACAAACTTATTCTCTCTATCATTCGAGATAGACCTAGTTGACCGCCAAATATAATCAACTTACACCCGACTATGTTATATAAATTATTAACATGTACTCCTAACCAAAAGGGACTCTATCATTGGGAATTTGGCTGGTTTCATGCCAATAGGTTGTTGATTTAGTTCTTCCTGGATTAGGCACACTAGTATATACCAATGGGTTGACTAGGTATGCCATTGACAAATGTGGGAAGAAATCCTTGGGTTTCATTGTGAGGTCTAGTAAGAGGCTCTTGTGCAAATTCCATGTTTGTTGTATTAGGATCCATTACCATTAAGTCCTTTGGGGTTACCAGTTGCATTTGCAGTTAGTAGTTGATTTACCATTCACCTTGAAATTCTAATCAAGATGGGGCACACTATTAATGGGGCCTCATAAGGAAACCTAGGTAATTATGGAACTAGGGGGCACGATATCTACCCATTCTCATTATTTCTTGTTCTCAATGGATTAGGACATGAGACAAATAACTAGGTGGAATTGCAAGCATTGACACTTCTTATCAATGTGGAAATGGTTATTGGAAATATTGTAGGTCATGGGTGATTGAAAACTCATTATTGACTAGATGGTTGGTTTGATTCCTTTTCAAAATATAGGTCTGCAATATTTTATGGAACATGTCCATGATGGAGAGATATTTTTTCCCATGTCTCATTCAAGCATGCATATCATGAGAATAATACCATGCCAAACTCTCTATAAAAAAATGTGTTCAACACTCTTGAGAATTTTGAATCAACCAGAGTTTAAGATGGGGTGCTTATGGTGCATCTGCCATGTCCTTTTATGTGATATGGACATATTTCTTGATGTTGTTGTGATTTGATTATAATTTATTTGTTTTTTAATCCTTTCTATTTTAGGACATCAAATAAGTAATAAGCATATATAATTTTTTTTGGGAACATGGGCATGAGCCTAAATGACTAGTTTTGAAGAATATGAAAATATCGAAATTGCTTATAACATTTCTATGCAGAATGAAATATCTTGATTTTTATCCCAAAAATAAAATATTACGCTTTTTATTGAGAATATATACATATATTCCAAAAAACATTTAATGAGATGAGTTGTTAACAAGTGGAAGAATCTTTAAAGTGCTTGTCCTTTCCAACTTATTTGAATCTTCCCTTAATTCATATATTGGGTCTAGCCTAGGTGGTTGAAAGGAAAAATCGTTATCCTCTCCACCTAGGTAAAATCTTGCTTGTCACATATTCTCTCTTCATGAATCATTTTATTGTTGGGGGTAGCAAGTTACCAACATTCTCATTCTAAATTATGGGGTTGAGGGTGGGACTATTTGTATTCTAAGGAAAAAGAAATTCAACTAAAGCTATTTTGTGTGTGTGTGTGTGTATCATATTCTTTTTTTGTGAATCATGTTGTTGATGGGCTATAGCAAGTTACAAACATTCGCATTCTTCCTTATGGGGTTGAGGGTGGGACAATTTGTATTCCATGGAAAAAGTGTATTCCATGGACAATTTGTAGGATCCTCCCATCTTCCCTGAAATAGCCAAATGGAGCATAGTTCAACCACTAGCCACTATACCAATTGGTAATGTAGTGAGACTCATCTATAATCAAACTTCAATTGGACTATAACTAGAGACCTCATGATGAAATTTGCCTTGAAACGGTTCGTTCAAGCGACTTGAGCTAATTGAATAGGATGATCTCTCTCTCTCTCTCTCTCTCTCTCTCTCTCTCTCTCTCTCTCCACACACACACACACACACACACACACACATATCCAAGGAAACATCTCACAAGATTCCCCTCATCTTCCATGGAATATTTAGATTGAAGGTGACTCAACCACCAAATGCATGCATAACTAGTAATATAGTGGGAGCCTTCACGGTCATACTATTAATCAAATGAGCTAATTTGCAATGATGTGTGTGTGTGTGTGTGTGTGTGTGTGTGTGAGAGAGAGAGAGAGAGAGAGAGAGAGAGAGAGAGAGAGAGAGAGAGAGAGATTTAACTAATATTGAAACAAAAAGATGTTGATATTAGGGTTAGGAACTTTGTCTAACACCACATTTGATCTAAAAAGGATCTAGAGAAGGCTAAGAATAACTTAGAACTCGTAGAAGCAACTCAAGATACTCAGAATGGCCTCAACAGACAGAGAAAGGGAAAAACTTCAAATTTCTCAAAACTTAGTAAAATGACATCATCGCGAAGAGCGTGTCGCAATCTTTCCAATGACGCAAACAACTCGTCAAACGGAGTTACAGATCGAAAAATATTCACGGTCAAAGTCTAGTCAACCTAGCCCAATCAATAGGGGGATGAGTCAACATCTGTACTGCTGACATCATCATCAGTACATATGATGTCATCATCCGTATAGCGTACGTGGCATGTGCAGGAGGTGACACGTGTCATGTTGACGCCAACATTACGTCAACATGGTGACGTGGAAGCACCAAAGGATGCCACGTGTCACTGATATTTGGCATTTCTGGGTCATTATGTGGACCAGTAAGATTGTGCCATGTGGTAGTCTGTACAGTGAAGTGGCGCTGATGTGGCAGGATGAGTTGGCAACTGAAGTGGAAATCCATACAGTGACATGGTGTTGTCATGGCTGGCTGATGGTATAGTGGTTGACGTGGCATAGTCATGGGCTACCATGTGGTAGTGCGCAAATGCCCAATGACAACCCGTGATCGAATTTTCAAAAAAAATAAAGATTTGGCGGGTCTGCCAAATCTTGCAAGACCCCACCAAATTTGGCAATCGACCAAAAAATAGAACCATCGCCAAAGTAGCAGAATGACACATATTCAAATATATATATAATTTGCAACGATCAAGCCGAAAGGGGAGGCCTGCGGGCTTGACCCTAGGTCCTCCCCCCATTATAACGCCTTAGTATATGCGCCATAACCAACAGGCCAACGGCCCCACTTTGTATACAACGCCATTTTTATTATTTAAAAAATGCATCCACCCAGTGCTGAGGAGGAAGGCGCACATGGGTACGGTCGGGCATGCAGTTCAAGGAAAAGTACTCAACATTTATTACAAGTTGTAGGGCATGAAAACCGAGACAAAATTCTTCTTGGGCTTGGGAGTGCCAGAGTCAGATCGAGGCTTGGAGACAATCATTTTTGGGTTATTCGACGACACAAATTCAATGGTGCTATCTGTTTTATGATCTGAGCAATACTTGTGTAGCTTGTTTTCAGAATGAGGTATACTTATGTATTTTTCCAAATTCTTTTGCTGAGTTAATAAGAAGGCCTACCCATATGAGAGCAAGACTCGGAGAAGTAGTCCACTAGGGACGAACTCGATTATCAAGTTTTTTGTGTTCATATTTGATGCTTATGTCTCTTCATTATTGATCTTTTCCTTCTTTAATGGTGCACTTTAATTTATGATCATTTAATGCAATTCTTTATAAGTCACTCGATGAAAAGATCTTGGATCATGTTGGTATCAGAGTAGTCATCTTTGACTTGAATTGTTGAGTGTAAATGCTTACTAGGGACAAGCATAAACAGGATGAAGGAACTCTTAATACTTTCTATCCCGAAGTTGGTCGTGCATCCCGAAGGAAGAAAATGGCAGAAGAAGACAAGCATGATGAACGAGAGAAAAAATTCCATATGGTCTTTTATCGCATGTCATAAATGGTCGAACGAATGTATGGAGACTACGAGAAGAGGATGAATAAGAAAGGGAAGAAAAATGAAGCACATGTTAATGATGATGCTTCGGTAAACCAAGGGGATGGAGGAGACCCTCCTGAGCCTCCATCTTCACCATGAAGTTCTAGTTCTTCTTCCTCTGAGCATTCTCATCATTCTCATCATTCTAGCCATAAATACTCATTTAACAAAACATTATTAAAGCTTGATGTAAAATTTTCTTTACCTATGTTTAATGGAGACGTTAATCCTAAAAAGTTAGATAATTGGATCCGACGGGTTGAAGTATATTTCCGTGTTCAACATATTGATGAAGATGAAGTTAAAGTGCAACTGGCTTCTCTTNAAAGGGAAGAAAAATGAAGCACATGTTAATGATGATGCTTCGGTAAACCAAGGGGATGGAGGAGACCCTCCTGAGCCTCCATCTTCACCATGAAGTTCTAGTTCTTCTTCCTCTGAGCATTCTCATCATTCTCATCATTCTAGCCATAAATACTCGTTTAACAAAACATTATTAAAGCTTGATGTAAAATTTTCTTTACCTATGTTTAATGGAGACGTTAATCCTAAAAAGTTAGATAATTGGATCCGACGGGTTGAAGTATATTTCCGTGTTCAACATATTGATGAAGATGAAGTTAAAGTGCAACTGGCTTCTCTTCGGTTGGAAGGCATTGCTCTCATATGGTGGGAGAGAAAACTTCAGGACATAAGTAAGTGTGGTAATCTTCTTTCCTCATGGTCAGAATTTAAATCAACGATAAGGAAGCAATTTTATCCATTGGGTTATTTACATAAAGCAATGATGGAATGACAAACTTTAAGGAAAAGTAAAGGTCAAACTATACAAATTTTCACAGAAGAATTTAGGAAGAAATCTATTGCATTAAACATTCCTTTGGATTCTTATGAAACTTTAATGAAGTATATTGGCGCACTTCACAGTTATATTCATCATACTTTTCTCTTATTTAACCCCACCAGTCTTGATGAAGTTTGTGTGCAAGCCACTCACCTTGAGAACAAGGGAAAGCATGTTCAAGAATATCCCACAAAGAAACCTTCCAATCTCCCTCATAATCCTTTTAAGAAGTTTAAAAGGAAGGACAAGAAGACCGCCACAATGATGAGAGAAGGAATAAATCCATCTTGTACTCATTGCAAGAACATAGATCATGATGGTGAATACTATTGGAAACTCCATTCAGAGAAGAGACCAAAACAATTCAGTGGAAAGGAGAAAAAAAAAAACATTGCTACAATGCAACAAGATCTTGGTTCCGATTCAGGAGACGAAGGAAAGATCACAACGGTTGGAGTACAAGGTAAAGATTCCCTTCATTCTAGTTCAAATTCCAGTAATGAATCTCATGATGATGAACAAAAGAGGAATGAATTATTTCACATAAGAGTTGTATCTAAACACCCTAAGATAGATACATTATTTGATCTAGGTTCCTAAGTAAACTTGATATATGAAGCACTTGTCAAAAGGATGGGTCTTGAAACGAAACCACATCCGAAGCCTTATCCTCTTGGTTGGGTATGTGATAAAACAAAACTTAATGTCACCAAACAATGTAGGGTTAGATTTGCTATTGCTTCAAAGTTGATTGATGAAGTGGATTTGGATGTTGTATCACTTGATATATGTGGCATAGTGTTGGGAAGTCCTTATCTTTATGATAGAAAAGCAGTCTTCTTTTGTCATGAGAACAAATACCACCTTACCAACGGGGGAGTGAAATATATTGTTAGAGCTCACAACATGAGGGTAAATACAACACTTGTTAGTGCAAGACAAATGAAGAGACTCATAAACACTAATAAAATATATGTAGCCATGGTCGTAAGAGAGAAAGATGTTGGAACATCTGATGCTTTCTAAGGATGTGATCCTTCTCATAAGAAAGAATTAATTGATATTGTTTCTAAGAATGATGATATTTTCCGAGAACTAGATGGATTACCTCCTAAGAGGGAAATACAACATGAGATACATCTTCAACATGATTCTCCTCTTCCTAATGTGGGCATGTACAGGATGTCAGTTGTGGAGATGACATAGATCAAGAAGAAGGTACATGGCTTATTGGATCAAGGGGTCATCAGGCCCAGTTCATCTCCTTGTGGTTCTTTGATCGTGATGGTGCCAAAGAAAGATGGCACATGGTGAATGTGTTTCGATTACCGAGCCTTAAATAAAATCACGATGAAAAATAAATACCCTCTTCCTCGTATAGATGATTTACTTGATCAATTAAAGAATGTTGTTTGTTTCACTAAGTTTGATTTGCATAGTGGATACCATCAGATCAGGGTTGTAGAACAAGATGCATGGAAGATTGACTTTAAAACCAAACATGGATTGTTTGAGTGGTTATTTATGTTGTTTGTTCTTTGTAATGCTTCGACAACTTTCATGCGTGTGATGAATTATGTATTCAGGCCTTTCCTAAATGATTTTTTGATTGTATATTTAGACAAAATTCTTATTTTTAGTAGGACTTGAGATGAACATGTGAGGCATGTAAATCAAGTATTGGACACCTTGCAAAGGGAAAAGTTGTATGTAAAATTGTCTAAATGTGAATTTGGCAAGAATGCACTTGTATACTTAGGTCATATTGTAGGAGGAGGACAATTAAAAATTGATCCTTCCAAGATTGATGTAATTGTAAATTGGCCTGAACAAAAAATTGTAACCGAGATCCAGAGTTTCTTAGGTGTAGTCCAGTATTGGAGGAGGTTCATTTAAAACTTCTCCTTTATAGCAACTCCTTTGCATGCCTTAACTAGTGTGAAGAACACTTTTTAGTGGGGAGGAAAGCAACAAAAATCTTTCAACACTTTGAAGGAGAAGATCAGTACCGCACCAGTATTATCATTGTCGAATCTTCAACATCCTTTTAAGATCGAGACAGATGCAAGTGGATACGCCATGGGTGCAATATTGATGCAATATTGTAAGCCTATATGTTACCACTCTGAAAATTTTAACCAAGTTGTTGTTAACTATCCTACATATGATAAAGAGTTGTATGCATTAGTTCAAAGTGTAAAGAAATGAAAGCACTACTTGTTAGGGAAGGAAACAATCATACATACAGATCACCAACCCTTACAGTATCTCCAAGCACAAACCAAACTGCAACAATCTCAACACTACAAATGGATGGGTTTTATACAACAATTTCATTTGGTAATCAAGTACAAAAAGGGTACAAGTAACAAGGTAGCTGATATGCTTTCTAGACCTCCTATTGTTGTTTCTATTATTTTGAAGAATACTTCTTTATCTCATGATAGCTATGTGGAACAATATGCGATTAATGAAGATTTTAAAGAAGTATATGAGAAGCTAACCCATGGTGCACAGGTAGAGAACTATTGTTTGCAGGGAAAACTACTCTACCATCTTGGAAAGCTATGTTTTCCTACAAGTGAATGAGTCCATGTAATACGAGAAGCTCACACTTCTCTTGTGTCTGGGGATTTTGGGGTAGGAAATACTATGGCTCATTTGCAGAGATTTTTTTACTGGCGTCAAATGAAAGAAATTGTAACTAAATGTGTAAAGGGGTGTGTGATGTGTTCTACTTGTAAGCCCACTAATAGAAAATTGGGGCTATACTCACCACTACCTGTTCCATCCCATCCATGGGAAAGTATCTCCATGGATTTTGTAGGGGGTTTACCAATGTCAAAAGGGGGTCATGACTATTCGTATGTTGTAGTGAATAGGTTCAACAAGATGTGTATCTTAATGCCATGCAAAAAGAAGATCAATGTTGAGTAGACTGCTAATATCTTCTTTTAGTATGTTTGGGTTCACTTTGGGTTACCCACATCCATTATCTCGGATCGAGATACTCGATTCCTTGGGGATTTTTGGACAAGCTTGTGGAGAATGATGGACACCAAATTGAAGAGGAGCACTGCTTTCCATCCACAGATCGACGGACAGACAGAGGTTGTAAACCGAACAGTCGTACTTTTGCTTCGAGGCTACTGCATCAAGCATCCCAAGTTATGGGATGAACAGATACCCTATGTACAACATGCTTACAACCGAGCTTTACATTCCTCCACTCAGTGTTCGCCTTTTGAGACATGTTTTGGGTACCTACCTAAAGTTCATTTGGACTTGATGTATGGGAGAAATGTCAATTCAAATGAAGGAAAAACATAGGAGAGAGCCCACAATTTCATCCAAAGGATCCAACAGGTGCACCAGGCAGTTAGGGAACAATTGGAGAAAAGTCAAGCACAATATAAAGATTGGCATGACAAACACAAGGTTGATCATTAGTTCCAGGTTGGAGACCAGGCATGGATTCACATCAATAAGGAGATATTGAAGGGTGAAGGCAAGAAATGCAAGCCCATTCGTTATGGACCCTTCACTATTTCGAAGAAAAGTAGTACCAATGTTTTTCGTCTGGATATTCCACCTTATATGCATATTTACTTAGTTGTAAATGTAGAGAACTTGAAACTTTTTTAGCCTCCCGTGATCATGGATCAAAATGATGAAGTTTCAATACCTTTAGTTGATGAGTTTTCTCCTGAGTACTTGGATGAGTTAAAGGAAGATATCATCCTGGAAAGAAGAACAAGGACTTCATGCAGGGGTGATGTTGATTATCTTCGAGTAGGCTTAAATGGTACACATCCAAGCAAGGCAAAGTGGATTGAGAAGGATAAGGTGAGGGAAGTTTTCCCTCACTTATCTGTGGTTTGATGAAATCTTTTGGTGGTCCAAAAAGCTCTCAGTGGGAAGGAGTGATCCAAAAAGGATCCAGAGAAGGCTAAGAATAGCTCAGAAATCGCAGAAGCAACTCAGGACGCTTAGAATGGCCTCAACAGACAAAGAAAGGGAAAAAATTCAAAGCTTTCAAACTCAGTGAAAATGACATCATCGCGAAGAGCGCATCACAAGCTTTCCAACGATGCAAATGACTTGTCAAACGAAGTTATTAATCAAAAGATATTCACAGTCAAAGTTTGGTCAACCTAACCCAGTCAACAAGGGGATGAGTCAGCATCCATACTGTTGACGTCAACATCAGTACGAATGATGTCAACATACGTGGCATGTGCATGAGGTGATACGTGTCATGTTGACGTCATCATGGTGACGTGGAAACACTAGAAGCTGCCACGTGTCACTCATATTTGGCATTTCTGGTCATTCCATGGACTAGTAAGATTGCGCCATGTGGCAATCCGTACAATGACATGGCAGGCTAAGTTGGCAGTTGAAGTGGAAATCCATATAGTGACGTGTTGCTGATATGGCAGGTTAACGATACAGTGGTTGACGTGGCCCAATAGGTGGCTGCCATGTGGCTCAGTCATGGGATGCCATGTGGCAGTGGGAAAATACCCAATGACAACCTGTGATTGAATTTAAAAAAAAATAAAGATTTGGTGGGTCCGCCAAATCTGGCGGGACCCCGCCAAATATGGCAATCGACCAACAGATAGAACCATCGCCAAACTAGCGAAATGACACGTATTCAAATATATATATATATATATATATATATATATATAAGCTGCAACGGTCAAGCCAAAAGGGGAGGGCCGCAGGCTTGACCCCGGGACCTCCCCCCATTAAAATGCCTTAATATATGCGCCATAACCAACAAGCCAACGACCCCACTTTGTAAACAACGCCTTTTTTATTATTTAAAAAATGCATCTGCCTAGTGTTGGGGAGGAAGGCGCGCATGGGTACGGTTGGGCACGCAACTCGAGGCAAAGTACTCAACATTTATTGCAAGTTGCAGGGCACAAAAATCGAGACAAAATTCTTCTTGGGCCTGGGAGTGCCAGAGTCAGATCGAGGCGTGGGTAATTCGATGCCACGAATTCAGTGGTGCTGTCTGTTTTCTGATCCAAGCAATACTTCTACAACTTCTTTTCAAAATGAGGTATACTTATGTATTTTGCCAAATTATTTTGTTGAGTTAATAAGAAGGCCTACCCATTTGAGAGCAGGACCCGGAGACGTAGTCCATCAGGGACGAACTCCGTTATTAAGTTTTTTGTGTTCATATTTGATGCTTATGTCACTTCATTACTGAGTTTTTCCTTCTTTAATGGTGCACTTTAATTTATGCTCATTTAATGCAATTCTTTATAAGTCACTCGATGAAAAGATCCTGGATCACCATTTAACTAGCTTATGTGATCATGACAACTTATGAGGGGTTAACATTACTTGAATGAATTAAACTATATTGGAAATATCACCATCCTGACTTTGTCAACCAATCAAGCCTCCATTACAAATTTATACATCTGATAAATAAGTAACAATGTAATCATAGACTTAGTGTTTATGTTCTCTCACCTAGATTATAAATATCACTTAAAAAAATTAAACATTAAATTTAAAATTAATACAGATAACTATATGACAATTATCGTAAATTGGATTTAGCCTGAGTGGTTTGTTCTGAGGGGTGTTTTCCCCCCACCCAGGTTTAATTCCTGCAAGTGACATGTTGTGCCCTTAATGAGTCTATAAGCTGCTCTTGATGTTGAGCCCTCAATATTCCGAAAATTCTCGACCTCCCCATGTTCTCCAGATTTCAGAGGGGATTTTCCGTGGGCGTAACAAGCACATTAAAAAACTATATGACAATTATCAATGCTCTTAAACATTAAACTAAAACTGTTAATATAAAACAAAATCTTAACATAGTAAAACTTGTAATTATTATTATTGAATAAGAGAGGATACTATGGTATCAACATGAAGACTCACCCCAAAACTAAAATAAATTATAGTTTCTAAAATTAATTTTAATTTTGGGTTTAAAATATTTTATAATGAAATTAGGAAAATTTCTTATTTTTTATTTTATTTTTAATTAATAATTTTGGTTTTCTAATTAATTTGTAAGGAGTTATTAACCTAAACCTTAGGTTAATGCAATATAAACCACTTTAACAGGAGGAGAAAGAGATTTAAACCTCATAATTATTCCACGCAAAAATATTGCTTTTAACAAATTAGGATGAAGTATTCTCCTTAATTAAAGAATATTTAAAAATATCATGAATATAGTTAAAACTAACCAGAGTGATAGTTTGATGCTTTTTGTGATGAAAAAAAGTGGGGGCCATATCTGAAAGTTCCGGAGACAGCAGTTTCATAAAGGCCATTAACATTTATTGTTATATAATTTCATAAAAAACATAAACTTGGTCCAATGCCATGCTATTAACATTTACTGCTTCTCCGTACAAAATCGTGCAGAAAGTCTCTGAAAAAACAGTAACCTCAAAAAGGTTAAAAAGCAAATAATTATTTATTCTCCAGCCGTACATGTCTCCATAAATAATCAAAGGTAAAAATAATCATTCATTAAGACGACGGCAAGTAGAATGTGTTTCACAGAAAACATTACGATTTACTTACGAAAGCATGCAAACACAATCTAACTTTTGATACCTAACTCTCATAAAGCAATCCACATCATTTAATTATGAACTTTTGTGGAGTACCACCAACATCCCCTGACATTGATATGGAAAACATAAATACCCTTAGAAACTAAGGTTCATTTATATGGGATAATTATGTAGCACATACATTTGTTTAATTTTTTTTTTTCAAGTTATAAAGTTTGAGAAAATTTTCAAAATTTTCAAGTATTTTTTCTATTTTGAGAATGGTATTTAAGGTAAACTTTAAAAATTTTAGAAAATAAGATTAAATAATAATAAAATTTTTAGAAAATAAAGTTAATTAATAATAACGCTTCAAGTCATTACAACAATATCATCTTTATAAATTCATATATATATTATTTTTTAATTAATTTTTCATATTTGTTTTTATTTAACTATTGAAATTTTCTTGATTTTAAATATTATGTTTCAAAAACATTGAAAGGAGCCATAATTTTTCCTTTTATATAAAATGCTCAATTTATGTGATGGGTTATCAACCTTGACTATTTACAAAAAGGAAGAAGACACTAAGTTCATATTTACATTACAACTCCTTTTATAAGTTTATTTACAAAGAGGAAGAAGATACTAAGTTCATATCCACATCACAACTACTTTTGTAAGTTTCTTCTTTGATGACGACCAATCTCTAAATTTATTATTTTAAATATTTAAAAAAAATAAAAATTTGATGCATTTTTTAATAAATTGTCTAAACCTTCTATTAAATAATTTTTTATTTGAGTAATTATTTCGGTATAATTCAAGTATCCAAGGGTTTTTCAGCATCATAAATCCGATTCTCCTATTCCTGAGAAACTCATTCAAAAATAGATTTTAAACAAAAATAAATAATAATTTTGTGTAAATTTATATCATCTAATTCAGATAAAAAAAAACTGTTTCTTAAAACAATTAGACAAAACCTTATTTAAATAAATTTCTACACAAATTTTAATAAAAATAATAATTCATTAAATTAATATTAAAAATTTACTAAAATAATTTTTAATATCTTCTAAAAATTTATTATAATAAATAACAAATATCGTTTTAAATTTTAACTCAAAATATTTCTAATATCTTCAACCTTTTATCATGACTAAAAATAAACATCATTCAAATTCTTAATTATAGAATGATTTGGTTCTTCTCATTAAGAAGTTTGTATTATAAAGTACACAATAAGAAGTTTGTATTATAAAGTAAAACACGTCGGCTCAAATTTATAAGAATCATTTAAAAAATTAATACTCATAATTTGGCTCCTAATATTAATATTTCCAAAAGCTTTCTGATCCCTTCAAATTTGTATAAAAATATTGTTTCTTATACTAATTATACTTTTGTTTATTGCTTTCCAAAAAAGCGCTATGATTGCACTTTGAAGACACGTGTTACCATTCTCTTATGCAATTGCAATCTTATTTTATGGTTGGGAGAATTATGCATAAATGTACAACAAAAGTGGGGAGAACGCATTCTTTATTGTAAGTCTCTTTTTATAAATATTATATAGAAAATTATATTATTATGAAAAAAGAAGAAGATGATATTCAATGCTTAGCTTCTTCATTTGATTCAAATTAATAAGTGATAAGTCTCCAACTTAATGGATAATAATGTTATATATGTTACCAAAGGTTGTATCTTCTTATAGGGGATCTAAAACAATTATATAGTTAATTGTTTTCCTTTTCTTCTTTTAAACATCATTCTACTTTTAAACATCATTCTACTTACTTGCATGGTGTGTGTTTGGTAGAGGATACAATGAAATGCCTTATCAACTTGTATTATAGTTAGTTATTAAAATTACATCCTTGATTAAATCTATATATTTAAATTATGTTTTCTTTTGAATTTGTAAAGATAATCATAGTTGCATGGCCATTTCTTTCATCCACATGCTAAATAAGAACTTTTATTTTGGTGCATTGCTCTAGGAATCATAGGACACTAATTCAACCCTCGGAGATTATTAGTTTTCTCCTTGGCTCCATTGTGAGATGGGAGCCTTGGGACATACATGTTGCAAATGTTGTGTCAATTTACACTTAAAATATGTGTTTTCATATTCAAATTCAAGAATCCAACATGAGTCATCCCACTTCAGGAAAGGTTATCTACAATACCTTTCTCATAGTCGAGTTTGGCACAAAAGGCGCACACAAGTAATTATGCCTTTTTGGGCCTTACTAATGTCAAGCTTTAGAAATCACTCCAAAGTTGATCTAATTTGTCCATTCACGTGTAGAATTTGAAAAATAGGGAAGATTCACCAACACCCACATAGGGGTGGTGGTAATAGATATAAAACTGAGATTAAACTTTGCAAACCATGGTTTAATGAAAAACACTTGCTAGGCCCATAAACCATGGTCCCTCTTCCAAGACCATCTTACATTTATCGAGATCAATGCAATACATAATAGTTTCCAAATGGAGATAGCATGGAATCTGTGGTCCATATGGTAAGAATAAATGTCAATGGCCATGACCCATTAAATAAACAAATAAGATCTATTTGAGAAAACAAGGTATTCCCACACAGGACGAACACCTTCAATAACCATTCACACAACTAGATCAAAGATCAACACACATATGTTTTTACTTGGTTAAAACCCTCAAAGAGAGAAATAGTTCATGACCCCAACCAACGTGGTCAGTTGAGACAATATATTAATGCAAATGAAAAATATTTTACAAGAGGGTTTCTCACAATTGATCATCAACATATGACCCTCCATGCTCTTTAAATAGAGATCATGGACCAATTGAGTGTTAAGCCACATATCAATGCAGTCGTTAAGGTCAAGGAGAATATAAGCCATCAAATTACTCTATGTCTAGAACATATTGTGACCGTCATATTACATTACTACAAATGCATACCAAAGAAGCAGTGAGCACACTTTTACCTAAAGACACATTAGACCAAGTTGATCTTAACTAACTCCTAAGTGTCTAAATATCCTAACAAGGTCACGATCTTGTTATCCATCAATGCATTTGATAAGTGTTGACAATTGTAGTTTTACAATTGGGTATCATTCCACAATAATTGTTCTCGAGAGGGAGCCAAAATGGAAGAGGACAACATCTTTGAAAGAGAAGTGTTATAGCATTATTAACCCCCTAACCCTTGGGACATCATCTCTTAGAGGTCACCTACCTAATTCATTCATTTTCATCATTTTCCCATTGAGTTTCTAGCCTAATTTCCCTTCGGTCGCACTTGTCCTTCCTCAAGCCTGCTACCAAAAGGGTTGGTTACCCTTTCTGGACTGCCAAGTCGTAACCAAGTCGCTCTGTCTGTGTGCTTAGGTCGTGATCGAGCCTAGAAGCTCCCTTTTTTGGACTTGGTTGCGATGGATGAGACCTTACTCTGATTTTTTGGGGTTTAGTCTTGAGAAGGCTTCCATTATGAGCCTCAGGATCTTATCCTATTAACCATATGGCCTTATCTCTAAATCCCTATAACAACCAAGCTATTACATGGGAAAAGGGAGAAAGAACTAGCAAGGTTACTCTGGCATTTTGGTGGCAAAGCTTGGGCAAGGAGCTTGGAAGAAAGACATCTCTTCAGTTTATACCTGTAAGTTGTGATATTACTTACTTGATTAATAGAAGAAATGCTATATGTTTCCTTCTAATTGATTGTTCATGAAAGTTTGTGTCTTCATTGATAGAGAATTGATATATTTGTATGTTATGACATATTATCAAGTTTATAAGCATCCTTTGTTTGTATCTATGTTCTCTTCTTAGGTATAGGAAGAACCTAAGAGAGCTCAACTCCTACAGGGTGTAAAATCCCTACAACAGATTGGCGACCATACTGGGGATATTGCCTTTTATGTTCTTTTCTTCCTTCTTTACATGCTTTCTTTTTGAGATATTTACCCATTAAAATGCCCTAATCTAATTTCCAGACTTTGTTGTGCCCTTTCCCAAGTTTAATTGAAGAAACCTCTATCTTGGATCTGATAGATCTCATCCTAGATCTAAATTTTTCTTTTTTCTCTGTGCTGGACGTGACTTCCCTGTGTACACAGAGTGACCAAAGCCTTCCTGTGTGCACTTTTCCTCCTTTGAATAAGTGACCATCCATGTTCCCAAGTCTACCAGGAGCAACCATACTCTTCGGTCACACTGTTCCTCTTGCTCGGTCGTGACCCGGTCGCACTGTCTCCCTCTATAGGGAGCGACCAACCACTTAAACCTGATTTTTTGAAGAGTTATCCTTTAAAAAACTCAAGTATGGAACCAACATCCACAACCCACCAATCCTACAATTTCCACTCAACCAAGAGGACCCCTTGGAGGACCACCCTATGGTGGTGAACCTCCTGAAGGACCAGCCCATGAAAAAGGGGGACGAGCCTATGGTGGAGGACCCCCTGGAGGACCACCCCATGGGGGACCACCCTATGGAGGTAGGCCTCTTGGAGGACCACCTTATGAAGGAGGACCTATTGAAGGACCACCCTATGGTGGAGTACCCCCTGGGGGACCACCCTATCGATGAGGACCTCCTAGAGGACCACCCTACGAAGGAGGACCTTCTGGGGGACCACCTTATGGAGGAAGACCCTGTAGAGGACCACCCTATGGTGGAGGACCCCCTGGAAGACCACCTTATGGAGGAGGACCTCCAGAACAACACCCATATGGAGGAGGACCATATAACCCACCTCCACAGGTCAACAAACAACTCTCGTTCTTGACAACTTTAGATTTTCCTAATCTTTCATGGTTGACTAATGATCCCATACGCATTCCATTTTCGGCCTCCCATTCCTACAAAACTCCCATCTAATATTACCAAGTTCGACAGAAAGCCTGGAGAAGATCCAAACAATCACGCAATGAATTTCCACCAATGGTGTTATTCGAACTCCTTGATGGATGACTCCATCTGATTATGACTTTTCCAGCGAACCCTTATAGGACCAGCAACCAAAGGGTATATAGAACTACTGCAGAACTCCTTTGATGAATTTAATTCCCTTGCCATGGAATTTTTGAAACACTTCCAATTACCTATCCGCTATGAGACCGATACCGAGCTCTTAACCTCATTATGCCAATAAACCTCCACTGACATTTCATATCACATTCATGAGTGGATGTGTCGACACCAATTATTCAAAGCCACAATCCCAGATCAATTATTATCTGATTGGTTCACCAAGTCTCTTTTTACACCTATAGCTCAAGATGCTGCCATGGGAGGCATTGTCACTGAGGAAAAATCCATCAATCGAGCCCATTATTTAGACTTGGTATACTCTCAATCGGGAACACTATATGACTTGATTCACCATGCTCCTTGGTTGTCGAATGATCTAATCAAACCTTCACCTAGACCCCATGTCAATGGTATGATTGGTCTTGTTTCTACTGATACATCTGGCTAGATGACTGGGAAAGACAATCAATCAAATAAAGCTACCAATCCTATTTCATCTGTCCATACAAGCACTCCAACGAAGCCCCCTTCCCAAAGCTTCGAGGTTAATTAGGTGCAATCAATCGCACCCAAAAACCCGCAACAATCCAGAGGGAAAAATAAGGGTAACAATAATAAGAAAAAGAATTAACTCTTCTGAGTAGTTGGGACCCAAGACACAAGAAACAAATGTTGAGGGTAAACCTAAATGAAAGGCCAAATATCCCTGCATGATTTATAAAGAGGATCATTTCACCAAAGATTTTCCTCGTCCCACTAAAATCCATCAATATCTCGAACTAGGCCCATCCGCTTCTACACCTGCAGTATTAACAAATCCTTCCCCCCCCAACAACAACAACTGGTTGTGCAAATGCAGCCACCCACACTTGGGGGCAACCCAAAATCCTCATTCATAAACATCTTGATGGTTAAAACTATGACTATATCTACTAGAGCCAAGAATTATGATTCTCGAGAAGGTGATTCTTTACCCAAGGATCCCCTCGCATCTACCCCACCTAATGTCCCTCTCACACTAGAGAAGCTAGCTATCAAACCTACCTTACGCCCTCCAAAGGGATTACTTTGTCATACTACGCATAATCCTAATGCTCGGGCAGCCCATCACTACAATATAGTAGAAGATCTTGCCCAAGCCCCTTGCGCCATGTCAACACTTTAAGTACTGAAATATTTCCCCGTGCAGCGTAAATCTTTATTATTATCCATTAGTGGAATCGACCCTACATAATCTAATATTATTTCCTTCGAAATAAGTTGCAATGATTCCCTCCTATCACACCAATTAACATTACAAATCACCATCAGATCTCTTAATAAAAATGTCTTCCAAACAACGCTTGATGAAGGCACCACAATTTGCATTATGTCCTTGACATGTTGGAAAGCTCTTGGTTCTCCTTAACATAACACATCAGAAACCATCCTGAAATTTTTTGACAGTCATTTTTCTAAACCCCACATAATTCTCCCCTCATTACCCATTGAACTCACAGGAAAAACTATTTCGGTAGAAGTCAAGTTAATTGATGCCACACTCAACTATAGTTTGCTTTTAGGTCACACCAAGTTTTATGCCATGAAGGTTGTTGTGTCGAATGTATTTTGGCTTGTTAAATCCCCACATCAAGGGAAGATAGTCACTGTAGACCAACTTGACTTCTGTACCATAGATGTGTGAATAAATCCTAATGCAAATGTCCCTTTTATAGGAGATTCTTCTTCAGGATGAGAAAGTAACAAGGTCGGCCTTTACCCCTTATTAATGGGGAATTTTCCCCTCCCTCCACCAGATTTACCTCCAACTGTATCCATCAATAAGATCTTCGCAGTTATCGGAACACCCATCGGTTTCAATGACCCCTGGGTAATCCCTCACCCATCTAATATGGAGTCTTATGGAGACACTATGCCACTCTCACCAATTGATATGGCATATTCAGTCATACAATTGAGGGGAGAATCTTTTAATTCTCATTCTAGTCTCCTACTGGATGAGGAACTAGATCCGTTTTTCTCTTCCTCTTGGGCTACCAACGTTTCACCATCCCATGTCTTTCTCAACATCGTCCTTCCCTCAGACGAATCTATTATGGAAGTCATGACTTTACAAGATAAATATTGGGAGGATTTCCATCATCGATCCTCTTTCCTACCCCTTGGAGAGAAGAAAGAGACCCATATACAAACCCTTATTTTAACTGATATCCAATATCCATCCCTTTTATCTTCCACATCATACCCTATTTTATTTGAAGGAAATTTGGGAAATATTTCCAAAAGCATTTCGATTGACATTTCAGTTAAACCAAGGGTCATGGAAAACATCTAGATAGGCGTAGATTTTTCCCCTGAATAAATTGAAGCTTATACTGCCCTATTTAAATAATTTCATGACATATTTGTCTGGTCCTATGAAGAAATGCCACATATTGACCCACGAATTGTTGCACATGAAATCAAAACTTACCTTGGAGCTCGTCCAGTTCGACAACGGCTCCGCCCTATTCATCCACGAAAAGTTGTAGCCATTAAGCCAGAAGTTCAAAAATTATTGAACATTAGTTTTATTTACCCCATGCCCTTAACTAAATGGGTGTCCAATATCGTACCGATTAACAAAAAGCAGGGCACCACCTGAGTATGTGTTGATTATAGGGAGCTCAATAAGGCATGTCTTAAAGACAATTTCCCTATCCCCTTCATCGATCAGATCATCGATGATTGTGTCGAATGTGAAGTCTTCTCATTTATGGATGGCTTCTCCATCTATAATCGAATTGAAATTACTCCAGAGGACTAGCACAAAATCACTTTTATCTTCCCATGGGGAACTTTCACATATCAAAAGCTACCTTTTGGTCTTAAAAACATTGGTGCAACATTCTAGTAGGCCATGTCCTACACTTTCCATGACATTAAACATATTGTACAACCTTACCTCGATGATCTCCCTGCTCGATCTCCCAAGAGGTCTAATCACATAGATCACCTATGCCAAATCTTCATCCTCTATGGATATTACAACATTCGCTTGAACCCACACAAATGCATTTTTTGTGTGGAGTCTGGTCGCTTACTTGGTTTCATTGTATCCAGGTATGGGATCAGAGTTGATCCCCTCAAAGTCGAAGCAATCATCGAATTGCCTCCTTCTAACTCTGTCATTCAACTTCAAAGTTTGCAAGGGAAAGCAAGCTTCCTTAGACGCTTCGTTGCCAATTACGCTGAAATCACCAAAGGTTTCATTTGGTTATTAAAAAAGGGTGTACCTTTTATTTGGGATGAACAAGCCCAACGATATTTTGATCGTTTGAAGCAGGTTCTCACATCTACACCATTACTTAAACCCCAAAATTACAATAAATATTTCATCCTATACCTTGAAACCTATGGCACCACCATTGGAATGGTATTAGTCTAGATTGACGATCAATACAACAAGCATGTTATTTATTATCTCAGTAAGGGCTTAGTTGGTTTTGAGCTTCGATATCCTTATGTTGAGAAGTTGGCACTGGCGGTTGTATAATCTGTCCAATGATTTCAGCATTACATTATGCTTCGAACCACCATTGTTATCTTTGACGTGAACCCAATGTAATATATTTTTTCATGCTAGATATTAGGGGGGAGATACTCTAAATTTATCGTCCTATTACAGGAATGTGATATTGAATTCTCCATCTCCAAATCCAAAAAAATTTGATTTTCACAGAATTAATGGCCGATCTTTCTCGAGCTTTTGATGAATATGTGGTCCAAGATTTGTTACCTAGAGAATCCTTGTTTCTCGTCGACTCGTCTGATCCTTGGTATGGATACATACTGATTTATCTCCAGAACCAACTTTTCTAGCCCAATATGTCTAAAGACAACCGTCCTTGTATTTTCCATCATTCCCAAAACTGTCTCATCGTCGGAGATACTCTTTATCATCGTGGAGTGGACATGGTGTTAAGTTGATGTGTCATTCATTCTAAAGCCGAACAAATCCTAAATGACTGCCACTTTGGAGCATGTGGTGGCCATTTGTTTGGGTTAGCCACTGCCCATAAATTTTTACACGTGGGCTATTTTTGGCCCAGAATTTTCAAAGATTGCATTAATATGGTACAAAAATGCCACCCTTATCAAATATTTTCTAAGAAAATCCGTGCTCACCCCACTCCTTTACACCCCATCATTGCAGCTGACCCATTCACCAAATGGGGCCTTGATTTTACCACTTATAAACCTTCTTTTGTCGTCGGTCATAACTACATTATTGTGGCCGTTGATTATTTTACAAAATTGGCAGAAACTATGCCCATCTATTCTAATGATGCCAATATTGTTTCCTTGTTCGTATTCAATCACATCATCGCTCATTTTGGTGTGACCAAATCCATCATGACCGATCATGGGTCACATTTTTGCAATAGCATGATGACATAATTGTCTACGTTGTTTTGTTTTGACCAAGAACACTCGTCTCCTTACTACCCTCAAGCAAATGGTTAAGTTGAGTCCATTAATAAGGTACTCAAAAAAATGCTCCAGATAGTGATTGGAAAACATAAATCCAATTGGAATTTAATGTTATTTCCATATTTATGAGCATATCGGACCTCGTCCAAAACAACCATTGGCTTCACCCCTTTCCAACTTGTCTATGGTTTGGAGGTAGTTTTACCCATTGAATTTGAAATACCATCCCTCAAGCTAGTTTTCAAACTCCCGCCTGACACTTCTGCCGAAGAAGAGTGACTCTTATATTTATCTCGTATTGATGAACAATGTCGCGAAGCCATCATGGCCAATGAGTCTCATAAAAAGCGCGACAAACACCAATACGATAAAAATATACTCTCGTGAACCTTCTGGGAAGGCGACTTAGTTTTGGTCTACGACCAAGACCACGATAAATTAGACGCAGGTAAGTTTGAACCTTTATGTCATGGCCCCTATATAATTACGTGAGTTCTTAAAAAAATATCCTATGAGCTAGCCGACTATCAAGGAAACCCATTATCGAAGCCCCGTAATGGGATCTACTTCAAAAAGTACTATGCATAGGCCTCGCACTATCTAGTGCTTTTGTACCATATGTATTATAGTATTCTATGGTTGATTTTGTTTTCCCTTTATGTGACAGTCTTTGCCAATCTTCTTCTCCTACTTAATGCTTGAGCTGCAGATGTCGTCATTTCCATCACCCTATTTTGGATACGCAGATGGAGATAATTGCACCTCTCGGAACATCTTTTCTACTTCTTGGGTGATTATTTCACCCATCAATGATACAGTAAGCTAAGGGGGCATATATCTAGGCCTTGCAACGAACAATGTTGTAGAATACAATGACGTCATTGAAATTTTGACCAAAGCATCTTCTTTGGGCATATGTCACCTGATAGTACGCCTAGATTCCGAGCTTGTTGTTTCACACCTCAATTCGACTCATTCTATTTGAAATCCTATCCTTTTTCAGAAATATTTAAGGGTACGACTCTTGGAACGATCATTTCATTTGATCACTTATGAACATATACCAAGACAATTCAATTCTTTAGTTGACTCACTAACAAATTTTGTTTTGAATTGGCATCTACTTCATTAAAAAAGCATGACATTAAACATTCATTGTATAAACCATTTCATCACATATATATAAGCAGAAATCACAAATCCATATATAAATAAAGTGTGTCCAAAAAGTATCCAAAACCAGTATAACATAACAAAATGAGGCTTTCTGCCCATACATCCGCAAAACAAAAATGCATTAGAAGTCTATCACACTGAAGAGCACTAATCGTCATGAGGAGCCCTCTGGTCATTATAGAAAATGACTGCTCGCATGACCTTCCGAAGAAGGCGCCCAAATCGATTCCCCACACCTACTACGTTCCTCTACATACGCAAAGGTATATTGTCCATATGTGGCACTAGAATTCCCACAGTCAAACGCTCTAGATTCTCCTTGAGATCTTCCAAGAGCTCTGTATTAGCTCTCCTACCATGTTGTTCTCTGCCAATACTGAGTTTTTCACCTCACCTATTCAATGGCGACATACTTGTTGGACGTGTTGGCACACAATCTGCCCATCAAAAATTATTTGTTATGTTATACATAAAAACATTCATATATCATAAAATCACAAAAACATTAATATATATATATATATATATATATATATA
>JASDQU010014196.1:92920-108713 GCA_032191745.1 Picea mariana | reverse complement strand
ACCTACATCACAGAGGTTGGCATCTTACCACAAGTGAGGTAGGGTTAGCAACATGATCTCTTATGGAAAGGATGGAGGATAGATAAAAAGGTAAAGATGGGAGGTTGTGGTGTTATGGTAGTTCTAACAAAGGCAAGAGAAAGAAGTTGATGACACTGGCATGACATTGGAAAAATGTGCGAGTTGACATAAACCGACTAAGAGTGAACATGAGCGAGAGAGGAAACACACTCTAATATAGGGTTATCACAAGAATAAATGTAACATATGGAAACTTGGAGGTAAGGTGAGCGTAGCAAATGACATTCATTGTTCTAGGATTTCTGTAGTCATTAAGGCACCATACACTAGTCAAGGACATAGCATGAGTGCCGTGTGACATACGATAATCTGGAGAGTGTGAGCATAATAGGCATCATAAACTAGTAATATAGAGTCATCAAAAGCACAAAAACAACAAATGGTAGCCTATATTTAGTGCAAAAATGAGAGGTGGCATGCATCAATGGGGTATTTTATGAAAGTGTAGGAGGTGACATGCATCAACCTAAGCTCAATGCAAGCATAGAGGTGAAAAATACCAATCGTACCAATGGAGGAGAGAGGATCAAAGGAAGATATGATGTCACCATTGAGAGGGGCTCCATATTTGCAAGCTATGGAATGTGACCATTAAGGGGGAAATCTTTGAAAACTGACCAAAGAAGTGATAATTGATCCTAACTAGGTAGAGGTTATCTCAAGTAGGGTCTTTCTTGAGATAATGACCTATAAGGGACCCATTGATATTATGACCAAATATAAATGGAGAAAAAGGGGTGTAAGGAAGAAAAGATAAGGAGGAGAGACAATACTTTCCCCAAGCATTTGAAGGACTAGGAAAAGAGGAAGAGTATGTAGGAGAGCATGGAACACTAGGAGA
Organism: Picea mariana; assembly: GCA_032191745.1. Classification (NCBI taxonomy): domain Eukaryota; kingdom Viridiplantae; phylum Streptophyta; class Pinopsida; order Pinales; family Pinaceae; genus Picea; species Picea mariana. Next base: position 107,791 of record JASDQU010014196.1, on the reverse strand, counting down.
GGAAGAAGACAAGGAGAGAACTAGGTAATATTGGGTGCTACCAGGTAAGAAGTGGCTAGATTTGATAATGGGAAGTCTAAGCTAGCCCAAAAAACTCCCAATAGGAACAATGGACATCTTATAAAGAATTTCATTGTTGTTCATATTATATGTTCAAGAGTAAATTAGAGTAATCAAGGTGAGATACATAGCATTCAACAGTCTCTTGAAAAATCCCTATGACAAGGGTGACTCCACAATGTTTATTAATGAGAAGATGAGTTCTGTCCTATTGTACAAATCCCCAATGATAAGGAGAGGGGTGAGGAGTGATGGAAAATGTGATTATTTTGGTTACAATTGTCAAGGATTATAGTGGCAAGTTGGTCTTTGATCTAACAATTATGAGTAAAAAGGAGACTTAGAGAGGGGAGTAAATTTCATTCGTTGTTATGAGTAATGAGGGATCTTTTTCAATAGAGTTTGTAAAAGGGACTATTTTTTGTTGGGGAGAAGTGTCCAAATATTGATGTACCCTAGGATCATCAAGGGATTTCTCATATATGTACAAGGATTTGGATGTGAATTATTATTATAGGAATAAGCATTTTGTAGTAGTGTCCTTTGGAGCCTTATAATACTTGCACTAACAAGTGGGATTAGAGGAGGGGTCTAGATTATTGGGATTAGCTTCATGCATTGTTTAATAGGAACTAGTATTTGGACTAGGGATAGCAATAAGGTTAGGATTATGGAAATGAATGAAGTGAGGGATATTTTCTAATTTATTTTCCACAATGAGGATATGGATAAAGGCCTTGTATATGGGGGTTCTCTAAAATAGTTATACTTCTTTACAAAGAAACTACAAGTAAACCAAAATTATATTTAAAATATCTACAAGTAAACCAAAACACCACATGGAACTTGGCATATATATCAATATCTACATATTCATGAGGATTGTGAACTTTTACTAGTATAAAGCCTACTTTTAAAAACATGTCAAAACCATTACCTTTTCATTGTTCTTTCGCCAGATCCATTAGCCCATACAACTTAATAAGAGTTGTCAACGAGATGCATTTTGATCACCAAGACCTTCATGAATCATAAAAGACAATTTTTTTATATGAGTAAATAATTTATAATAAGAAAATAAGCATGCATTAAGTTATGTAAAATACTCTAGAAAAAAATCAAGTTGTTACATACCTTAATGAGCTTCTCTTTGTTTCGAGAATAGGTTATTCTCTACTAAACAGGGCCAACCACGTGAAGGTGGAAGTTCATATGGCCCCTCCCTCCCCTCACATCGCTCTCAATTTCCCATACCCAACAAATTATTTTCTCTATATAGAAAACATATATACATTAATGCATAACTAGGATAGTCATCAAAACATATGAACATATCAACATCGATAAAGATCCAAAAACAGGTCATGAATTTATATATCTAATTTTTCTTTGATTTACGTTTTTTTACTTTCATAAAACTGACAATTGGGATATCATCATCAGCCAAGGACATTGTATTTCATGTGCCCTGTCCTTCTATTGTTTGTGTGCACTCAGGTACCATACTTCTGGTACGTCGCTGAGAAGGGTTAACTAGCATCTGTTCAAGGATGTGAACTGGAACAACAAAAATGATCATATCGATATGTTGAAATATAATTGAAATAACTAATTCATTGTTTTGATTAACATTACAGTATTGCTCTTTACCTATCTCTGTAGCTGGGACAGTTGGTGCATTAATTTCCTGTCCACTTGGTTGCTCTCGCATTTCACCCTCCTAAGCTACATGCTTTTCAATTTTGAGAAGATAATATATAAGTACAATTCAGGAAATAAATATCTACAATCACAATAAATATTTCTAATTTTGAAGCATACATACCGGAATGGGTACTCTGATCTAAACTATCACTGGACATGTGGACCCTTGTATGACGCGGTGTTTGCTGAATACCACTTGATTCACTACTATGGTAGCACTATTGCTTGAAAACAAACATAAATACTTAGTTAAGGGTGATATAATAAAATATGAAAAGACTTTACAAGCATGCTACTACGGTTTCCTTATTCATTTGATTTACCTACGTGGCTGGGGAGATAGGAGTCTGGCCCAAGCTTTTTCTATATTCAATGACACTTTTAAAACCATGCTTGTACCAAGCTTCGGGTCCTCCTTGGTGGCAGCAGTGTCAAACATATTTAACTGCAATGCATATCACCATTAAAAATACCAATAACAAAAACATATATTTGTTCGCTACTATTAAATAAATATTAGACACAGTTAATCATTTAAATCTTACTATTCGGGCTTTGAGTTTTCCATAGCCACCCTGGCCTAGTTTATGCTAGTCATGTTTTTTCACTCTGGCCTTTGTTGCTTTGGATGTGTCTGGTAGCCTACATATGGAATTTTTGAAAAAAATTAGATATCGGAATTGTTACTTAAAACAAGAAAGAAAAACATAAATGCTCATATTTCACTGATAATATGACATGTGTTGTACCTTTCTTGACCAGCTTGTGGTTTTCGTCCTTGTTTTTTAAATAAGTTCTCCTTTTCATCCTCTATTAGTGCCTTCCACTCTTTCTTGGAAACCATGGGAGGGTGCTCTAGGTCTATTTGCAATTTATCCCTATATTGGGCCTTGGTGTATTTTAAATTCTCACCGGCTAACTTTGCAACCACTTTCTTGTTGAAAGTGTTGCCAAACAAGTTCACCATGTGATCTATTAAATCATCTTTATTTTTGCTATCTTGGTCATTCCACCGTGTGTGAATGGTGGGGCTAAACAACTCCAATGCTTTGTCATGTAAGTTTCTATAGAAAACATTGTTTCTTGCAGTAATGTGTTATCCATTAATCAATTAATAATATCAACAAATGTCCATTTCAATTTCATTAAAAAAATGAATCAATTATTGGGACAATTACCTGCAATCTTTTGAATCTTTATATTGGAACATATGCGTCATCCACCAGAAAGGTGACATCTAGTGATCCGGTGCTTTTAATTCATTCCGCTCCATGCAAAATAGTATCCTATGCACCTACACTATGTTCCTCTTAGGAGTCATCATGTGGAGTCCCAGGCTCCGACTCATCATGCTCTGGCATGTCATGCCAGTCAAAATCACCCCGCTCATCAATGGATTTGAGGGGAACCTCAGAAGGCTCAAAAAGCCTCACTTGCACTTTGCTATGTCGACCTTTTTTTTGCATTGGACCCTCACTGCTACCTATAGCAGTTACAGGATCTACAGGTTCCCCATGCATGGGGTTTAAAAAATCCTACAAACATAAAACTTTTCTTTATCAGATCATATACAAAATATAAAACTAAAAAATGGATATGAAATTGTCATAGCTAATAAAAATATGTAAAGATGCCACTTACCCCATGATTAGTTACTGTAGTTTGTAGCTCTACAATTCTTGCCCTGCCCTCTTGTGTTAGGGGTCTTTTGCTAATCAAACCTAGATATTCCATGTTAGCCTTATTCAAGGCCTTCATTACAGTTGTCAGTGGGTTTGTCGAATAATATATTTCGTCCTCATCAATATCCTCTATGGGAGCTTGGACCGATGTTTACACAATAAATCAATCAACAAAAGTTATGAAATTCACCTCTAATATTTAAACAAATGAAATATTGCAGTAATATCAAAAAAACAATAACAAAATTTTAGAAATTTAGTTGTTGTAGTCATAAGTTGTTACTGTATTTAACATTTACTTGGTGAGGCACTACGGGTGCCTTTCCACGGTCACCCTAGAGAGATGTAATGGGTGAAACTCGGACACGTTCACCTTGGACATAAGTTGACACAATAAATCAATCAACAAAAGTTATGAAATTCACCTGTAAGATTTAAAAAATGAAATATTGGAGTAATATCAGCAAAAAAATAATGAAATTTCAGAAATTTAGTTGTTGTAGTCATAAGTTGTTACTGTATTTAACATTTACCTGGTGAGGCATTGTGGGTGCCTTTCCACGGTCACCCTGGAGAGATGTAATGGGTGAAACTCGGACACGTTCACCCTCGACAGAAGCTGTCACAATAAATCAATCAACAAAAGTTATGAAATTCACTTGTAACATTTAAAAAATGAAATATTGGAGTAATATCAGAAAAAAAAAATAATGAAATTTTAGAAATTTAGTTGTTGTAGTCATAAGTTGTTACTGTATTTAACATTTACCTGGTGAGGCACTGCGAGTGCCTTGCCATGGTCACCCTGGAGAGATGTATCAGGTGATTTTCTACCACAGTCACCCTGGACAGATGTTGACACAATAAATCAATCAATAAAAATTAGGAAATTCACCTGTAACATTAAGAAAATGACATATTGCAGTAATAACAGAAAAAAAAAATGAAATTTAGTTGTTGTAGTCATAATTTTTTTACTGTATTTAACATTTACCTACTGAGATGAAGTGGGTTCCTTTCCACGGTCACCCTGGAGAGATGTATCAGGTGATTTTCTACCACAGTCACCCTGGACAGATGTTGACACAATAAATCAATCAATAAAAGTTAGGAAATTCACCTATAACATTAAGAAAATGAAATATTGCAGTAATAACAGAAAAAACAAAAATGAAATTTATGAAATTTAGTTGTTGTAGTCATAATTTTTTACTGTATTTAACATTTACCTGCTGAGACGAAGTGGGTGCCTTTCCATGGTCACCCTCTCCATCTATTCGATTTAAGTTGTAATCGATCAACAACTCTTCAATTGGAACTATTGTTTTTGTTGCACATACAAATATACGATTTCCTTCGTGTGCCTCAAATATGCAATTTGGTTTCTTAGTTGTTTCCACTGGTTGTGTACTATTTATAAAGCCCGCAATGTTTCCAGTAGTTTCCCCTTTATATTGATTGTTATCTAGTAGTTGTATATAATTTGCGGCAACTTTGTATCTCCGCATACTTTGCATATATCGGACCAACATCAACCAATGATTGTATTTGTATAATGGTCCGACATACTCCATCAATTCAGTTACAGTGCCATAGCCGACCTTTATTCCATCCATGGAAAATAACCCCAATCCATGTAAGGATGAAGGAGCAATGCGATACATCCTCCCACTGATGAAGAAATCTGTGTCCACTTCAGGTAGCTCCTTAGGTGCCCATTGTTGCACTAGATGTTTATACCTCAAGGGCAACTCAATGTCACCTATGCTCTCAACATCATAATTACATGACCCTCCGTTGGCAACAAAAAATTGCATGCGGGTACGAAATCTTTTCCTTACCTTTTCCAACCTAGTTGATCTAGAACCAATAGATCTAGTACAACACGTCTCACTTTCAACCTCTCTTACTATATCTTGATCATCACTCGAGGAAGATAGATTCGACAAATACATATTTGGAGGTACCTACACTCGTTAAAACAAGAGGATAAGTTATCGTGCCAATATACGTTTTTGGTACCAACACAATTGCATATAGTAATATTTAGTTGCATAAAGTTGAAATTGCCACACCGATCCATCATATAGTTTCATAAAGTTGAAATTGCCACAACTAGTTGCATATAGTTGCAATGTAGTTGCATATAGTTGCATAAGTTGCATATAGTCGCATAAGTTGCAATATAGTTGCATAAGTTGCAATATAGTTGCATAAGTTGCATACGAAATTGTTGCAATATAGTTGCATATAGTTGAAATATAGTTGCATATAGTTGCATAAGTTGCATATAGTTGCATATAGTTCCATAAGTTGCAATATAGTTGCATAAGTTGCATAAAGTTGCATAAGTTGCAATATAGTACCAACATAGTTGCATATAGTTGCATAAAGTTGAAATTGCCACACCTATCCGTCATATAGTTGCATATAGTTGCATATTTGCATAAGTTGCATAAGTTCCATAAGTTGCGTAAAGTTGCGTAAAGTTGCATAAGTTCCATAAAGTTGCTGAAGTTGCATACGTTGCATGTTGAATAGTTGCATAGTTGCATAGTTGCATATAGTTGCATACAAAATTGTTGCAATATAGTTGCATAAGTTTCAATATAGTTGCATATAGTTGCATAAGTTGCAATATAGTTGCATTTGACCACTCACCAATATTTGAGAATATAGTTGCAATATAGTTGCATAAGTTGCAATATAGTTGCACCATTGGTATGTTTACATAAGGTTTTTAGGTCCTATTTAAATATTCTTAGGATTAAGCTTAATGATGAAGTTGTCAAAAAACAACACAAGACATATGTAAAAATATTTAGCCTCTATGTGGGATCTTTGGTGCCATTAATAGTTTTTTCATAATAAGAATGGTTCTCAAGGCTTGTACCATGTCTAGGGGAAGAAAACAAGAACATTAAGCTCACAATGAAAGTTCTCAAATTCAAGGCCCATGAACTAGGCCTCAAATAACCATGTAGATATTAGTTAAGAGATATTTGGCCTCAAGGTCTATGAACTAACCATTGAATGATCATGTAGATAATGTTTAAGGGATATTTGGCCTCGAGGTGGGATTTGGAGACCATTAGTATTTTTTCACTTCACATATGGGAGTTTAGGCTTGTACCATCATCAAGGGAAGGAGAAAAGGGAATTAGGATTTAAATGAACCTTATGTGCTTAATGACCAAGATCAAGGCCTCCAATTAGGAATATGGGCAACATTGGTATGCTTTAAATAATAATAATGGCTATTAGGACACCATATGGGCACCATTCATAGGTTTTATGCATCATAGTTGGCTCTCAAGGCCTCTAAGAAGGAACTTAGAGCCATTAGGAGGATATAGTTGCATTCATAAGTTGCATTAGGAGGATATAGGTCACACATTCATAAGTTGCATATAGTTGGATAAGTCGCATATAGTTGCATAGTTGCATAAGTTGCATATAGTTGCATAGTTGCATAAGTTGCATTGTTGCATAACGTTGCATGTTGCATAAAGTTGCGTAAAGTTGCATAAGTTGCATTGTTGCATAAAGTTGCGTAAAGTTGCGTAAGTTGCATTGTTGCATAAAGTTGCATGTTGTGTAAAGTTGCATAAAGTTGCATGTTGCATAAAGTTGCGTAAAGTTGCAAGTCCAAGTGTTGAAATCATGGCCTTCCTATTAAGTTTCAAAAAAGTTCATAAGAAGCCCAATCTTTTGAAATGGCTCAATGCCCCCATACCGTAGTGGCCCATTATCCTTGTTTCAGAATGCTCAAGGGGCTTACGTTCAAAGTATTGTTATTAGATGAAGTTTAAAAAGTGGTAGGATGGATTGAAGTTCAAAAAGGTGTCGATGGCCTAAAGTTTTAAAATTGCTCGATGAACAATGTTTCAGAACGTCTTAAGGGGCTTAAATTCAAAAAAATATATATATTCCAAAATGCCCTGAAGTTTAGAAGTGGGCCAAAGTTGGAGAAATGCTTAAACTTTTGTAATGGCCCAAAGTTCAAGAATGGGTTGAAGTTAAATTTGGCCCTAATGTTAAAACATGGTCCAAATATTGGAAGAGGCCTAATGACCTAGTCCATAAATGCCTTGAAGTTTATAAGAGGGCCAATGGCACAAAGTTTGAATTTGCATGATGGGTGATGTTTTAGAGTTTCCAATGGAGTTAAGTTTGAAGTATGGATGTTGGGAAAAGTTTTAAAAGTGGCCAATGACTGATGAAATACATGGAAATAGTCATGATGGCCCTAATTTTGAACAATGGTTGAAGTCTCAAAAGGGGTGGAAGTTTCAAATCAACCTAGTCTTTGAAAAGAGGCCAAAATTCAAAATTAACCGAAAGTTCTCAAGAGGGGCACCCAACCAAGAAAACCGAAGAGCCAACGACACAGGTGTGGTGGGAGAAAAACTCGGGGTTTCCCGAATGCAAGGCAAAATTGGGGTTTTCATAGCCCATGCAAGGCAAGTTTGAAAGAGGGGCTCCCAAAGGCAAGCCGAGTTGGCAAGAGGATCGCCCAACCAACAAAACCGAAAGAGCCAGTGACACAGGTGTGGTGGGAAAAAAAACTTGGGGTTTCCAGAGGCAATGCAAGGCAAGTTCTCAAGAGAAACACCCAACCAACAAAACTGAAAGAGACAACCACACAAGTGTGGTGGGAAAAAAAACTTGGCATTTCTTGAATGCAAGAAAAACTTGGGGTTTCCAAAGGCAATGCAAGGCAAGTTGGCAAGAGGGGAATCCAAAGGCAAGTTGATTTGGCAAGAGGGGAATCCAAAGGCAAGTTGAGTTGGCAAGAGGATCACCCAACCAACATAACCTAAATAGCCAGCAACACAGGTGTGGTGGGAAAAAAACTTGGGGTTTCCAGAGGCAATGCAAGGCAAGTTGGCAAGAGGGGTGTCCAAATGCAAACCAAGTTGGCAAGAGGAGCACCCAACCAACATAACCGAAATAGCCAGCGACATAGGTGTGGTGGGAAAACAACTTGGGGTTTTCAGAGGCAATGCAAGGCAAGATGGGTGCCCAAACGCAAGAGGAGCGCCCAACCAACAAAACCAAAAGAGACAACGACCAATGACCAATGCAAGGCAAAATTGGGGTTTCCAGAGGCAATGCAAGGTAAGTTGGAAAGAGGGGCGCCCAAAGGCAAGCCGAGTTGGAAAGAGGAGTGCCCAACCAACAAAACCAAAAGAGCCAGTGACACAGGTGTGGTGGGAAAAAAAACTTGGGGTTTCTAGAGGCAATGCAAGGCAAGTTCGCAAGAGAAACACCCAACCAACAAGGTTGAACATTCACATATAAGAATATCATTAACGACCAATACAAAAAAAAATCTAGTTCTCCGAATTTTCATCCATTGGTGATGGAAGATGGTCTGCAGTGTTGAATTGCACCAACAAAAGCACAAAAAATACATGAGTTGTTTAACTTCTAGGTGATGTAACTTTCAACTACAAACAAACTTGATTTAACAAGGCAAATTGTTCATGTGGGTGAACCCTAAAGTATCTTAAACTTGAAGAAATATGTCTATGATGAAGAATGAGCATATTAGATGTAAAAATGATAAGGTGTGATTGCTTATCTTCCATGATGATGCTTTCATTATTATGTGGAGGCATAATTGGCTTGGTAAGAGCATGGTAGTTTAAGGTGCTTGTCAACTAGTAGGTTAAATGTTCGATTGAGGATGGCTAGGTATACTTGGCATATTTGAATTGATGGTAAATCATGACAAGGGAAAGGGACTGAGGTTGTTGGTGCCCTTAGTAGAAAATGCATTCAATGCATTTTTCTCCAACTAATTCATAGGAAGAATATTTGCAATTTGGAATATTTCTTCTTTAGCTAATTCATTGAACACCATAGAAGACTTCCTCAAATTAATCTCCATACTTGTAACTTTACAATATATTCCAAAATCTCGTCAATGCTTATAATTTCCCTTAAATATCCATGTCCGAAAGTCATTATGTCATATACAAAGAGTAGATGTGAAATGACCAATGAATTATAATTTTTTATTCCCTTTACTAACCTTGTTCTCCTAGCATCTTTGATCAAAATACTTAATCATTTGGCTACTAATAAAAAGAGAAAAGAAGATAAAGGGCATTGTTGTTATAGGCCTCAATATGAATTTAAAAAACTAGAGGGAGAGCCATTTATAAGAAATGTAAAGGAAGTTGATGAAAGACACCCCATAATCCATTCTGTTGTATGTAGATTCATTCTAAGATGGAGCAATAACAATCTAAGGCATAAATAGTTCACTTTGTCATATGCTTTTTCAAGGTCCAACTTCATGACAACAATAGGTGGTTTCTGGGTTTTATTTGTGTGTAGTCCTTCTTGGGTTGATCCCACAACATCATGGATTTATCTATTGTATAAAAAACCAAAATGTTCTTCATACTAATGTAATACCAAGGCTTCTGGCTCCTTTGAAGGAGTTTAATACCAAGGCTTCTGGCTCCTTTGAAGGATTTTAATACCAAGGCTTCTGGCTCCTTTGAAGGATTTTAATACTAATTTTATTCCATCCTTTGCCACTTGTGCTTCTATACCTACCTTCGTTTCCTCATCAACAAGCCTAGCAAATAACCTAATGATTTCCATATTTCACCAATATTTCCATCTCTAGATCTTTAAACAAATTTTTGAAATGTTGCTTTCCCACCTCTACTATTTTCTTAAAAGATTTGATTCTGGAACCATCTAGCTTACTAATCTCCCAAATAGTATTCACAATTCTCCCATGACTCACATACTTATGAAAAAAATCAGTATTCATGTCACCTTTATAAAGCTAGATAGCTCTACTTTTTGAGTGTCCACTATGTCTTCTCCTTGTCAGGTAAAGTCTTATTCTTTTCTTGAAGATCCTTGAGAGAAATAATTTTTTCCTTAGAAAATAGCCCATCCTCGTTTTTATCAAAAAGTCATTTGATGTCTTCTTCCACTTCTTTGAGATCTTTCTTATTTTTTTAATCATAAATTTGAGACCACTCGGCTACTACCCTTTTACCCTTTTCAAATTATTCGTGAATTGTTCTGAATCATCTTTGTGTTTGTCAAATTGATTCGATTCCCTAATGAATAGCCCTCTAAATTCCTCTTTAGCTAGTAATGAATTATTAAACTTAAAAGGGGAAATAGGTTTCCTACCTTCATATTCCAGTTACTTTTCCCCATACTTTTATTTTATTTAGATTTAAGTTTATATCCCCTCCAATTATGATGTTGTCCCCATTAAAAAATCCCAAATCCGTAAGCCCTTCCTAAAAAGGTTTTTTATCACTATAATAAAGGTTGTACAAATTAATAATTTTACACACCTTCCCTAATTCTATAGACCCGACTTCAATCTCAATACCTGCATTTAATACATTGGAGGACATTTCAACTAGATTGGCATTCCACCTTAAGACTAACCCTCCTAAAAGTTCTTCAAAATCCACCAATTTGTTTTTTCATTCTTTTAGAAAGGAAGACAAAAATTCTACAGTTTTAGAGCCAACACACACAATTTCTTGGAGAAGAAAGACATCTGGTTTGTAAATATTCATTTTGGACTATATTCAATGGTTATTAACTTACACTACTCCCATGGGGATTTTTTATTCTCATGGCACAATCAAGGGGAAATAAATCAAGAGATAGGAGAAAGAGGTCAAACCATTTCCTCCAACCGTGTGCCCTCCTCCGGTGCAAAACCATTGCCCTCCTCCTCTGCAAATCGTGTGCCCTCCTCTGCAAATGACCATGCATTAGCCTCTGCAAATTGTGTGCCCTCCTCCTCTGCAAATCTTGTGCCCTCCTCCTTCTCCCGTCCTCCAAATCTGTCCTCCTCTCCAAACCATGCTCCAAATCCGTCCTCCTCTCCAAACTGTGATCCAAATCTGTGGGACTGTGGTGGTGGTAGCTTGCAGCCTGCACGCAAGTGATATAGTGGCCGAACTGTGATGGTGAGTGCGTGGACTATGGTGGTAGCTTTCAGCTTGTGCGCAAGTGTAGGTTGCATTTTGAAATGTTTTATGTTTTGTTTGTAATACCATATGGTGTTTTATTTTGGTTTTTATTTATGTTGTTTTTATTTTGGTTTTTAATTTTTGTTTTTTTTATATAATATATATAATATATATTATATAATATACAACCCAACATTGATATACAACCCAAACATGAAGTCACGATACCTACCTGGGTTGTGGATTTGAACCTGGGTTAGGAGTTGGCGTTTTAGAGGTTATGGGTTAATGGGTTAGTGATTTGGAGTCTAGTAGGAGTTAGTGGGTTAGTTGTCAAGAATTAGTGTGTTAGGGGTTGCGAGTTAGTGGGTTAGTATTTTTACCCTATATAATGGGTTTGTGTGTTCAACATTAGGGGTTATTGGTTTACAGGGTTAGCGATTACTAGGTTAGATGTTCGTCAATTAATTGTCATTAGGAGTTAGTAGGTTAGATGTTAGTCAATTAGTTCTCATTGGGGGTTAACGAACAAGTGACCATTAGTTGTTGTGTTTTAGGGGTTATGGATTGCTCTCTTGGTGGTTTAGGGATCATTAGGGGATATAAATTTAATTGGTTGGCGTGTTAGGGATATTGGTTAAATCTCAATTAATCATTTAAAAGGTTAGTAAAGAGGAATTTATTGTGTTAGTGCTCAGTGGGTTAGGATTTAGTGTCTTAGTTGTCATCCAGTTAGTGGGATAATTTCCATCCATGGTTAATGGGTTTGGGTTATGTGTTAGTGGGTTAGTATCTTTACGGTTAGTGAGTTAGGTATTAGGGGGTTAGTGCATTAGGGGATCAAGGATTAGTGGGTTATGGGTTAGTGGATAATGTGTTGGGGATTAGAGGTCAAAGAGTCACATGTTAGTGTGTTAGGGATTAGGAGTTAGTGGTTATGGGTATAATTAGGTTAATGGTTAGTGGGTTAGACATTAGAGTGTTTTTTTAGAACTAGAGGAATTTGTAATTTCCCTGTATAATTACCTAGGCGAGACACAAGTTCAAATCTAGCTAGCTTCCACTATAACCCCTAGATTAGTGCCAACAACTTGCAATCCAATGCCTAGAAATAAACTTATGACATAACAAGAGTCAAGAAGTTTGAAGACACACGCGCAAGGGGGTCCCAGTCCTGGGGGGCATACACCCTTCTAGCCTTATCATGAGAGTGAACTTGGGTGATGAGAGTGAGCGAACAACATTGATATATTGGAGCAACTCCGCTAGGAAATTCTCCAAGCCCTTTTATCCAAATCATCTTCACACATACAAATGCTTTCAAAAGTTAAAACCATGTGGACCTACCTAAACACTTGACAAAACAGGGAAATTTTGGGGCCCCAATAGAACATGGGCTACACAATTTTAAGCCATTTGGAGAGTTAATGGAGCAACAATTTTGCTAAATCCAGATACGTACTCTTTATTTATTCATGTTTTCTATGAATTTTTCATACCCTTCCATTTGAATAAATATATATTATATGTTTTGGCTCGATTGTTTGTGTCAACAATGTTCTTAATCCCTTCTCTTTTCTTCTTTGGTAATTGTTTTCGTCACATTATGCACTTTTGGGTGATAAGGATATAGATCTGTTATGTTGAATATGGGACAATTTCCTCGTGATTCAATTTATAATAGGTACCTTGAGGGTACCTTTCTTTCCATTGATGAAGCATAACCAACTTTCCAACCTAAAATTCAATTACTCTTCTATGATGATCACCTTTAATATTATATGATTCATTTGTGGCCCACAATGTTTGCTTCACATACTACTGCATATTTTTAATGTGTTCCATATAATTTGATATACCTTTGTTAACATGTGTTCCGTTAGAGAGATAAAGTAAATCCATTAATTTTGGGTTTTGTCCATAAATAATTTGAAAATGGGACATTTAGAGATCTATTCAGAGCCTCCTTGGTATTTTTACTTGTGAAGGTGCATGGCTACTTTAAATGAATAGAATCACCACAAAATTGCAAATGATTGACGGGTTTAATTTTTATTTTGACTCCCTTAGCTAGTTCCACACATAACATTTCCATTCAATTTGAGATGCTTAGGCGTATTTTCTGATAAAACTTTGCAACTAAAACAAAATGAAATTTGAAAGAGGACAACCTTTATTGATGCCCCTCAATGTGGAAAGGCATGTTATATTTTCTAGGTTTCCCAAGTTGCAGTTGTTTACATGTTGTGTAAGAATTTATTGTGTCATATCGATATTCGAAGTTCCATATCAAAATTATGATATGATATTGATCTTCTTGCACAAGCATAGTTTTCTTTAGAATTCAATTGATTGGATCAAATAATCCTTTCTCTTCTCAGTTGAGCTTAGAAAACAATTCAAGTCTTATTTCCAATAATATAGAAATATTTTTATAGGAATATTTAGAAAGATAAATACACAACATATCTCCCTTATGAAACAAGAGTTGGAAAGTATGAATTAATTGAAGTCCCTTGTTTCCTTTTGAAATTAACCTACACAATTTTTTAACAAATGTTTCCTAACAATTGATGATGGACATAACTACATCAATGGTATGATTAGGCGCAGTCGCCCAGAGCTCCTCTTGGTTTCAAGAATAGTCATTCTCTACTAAACAGGGGAAACCACGTAAAGGTGGAAGCTCTAATTATGCCCCCCCCCTCACATCACTCTCAATTTCCCCATATTACCTAATTTGAAATTATAAAGAACATGTATCATATACTATATTATACAATATAAAAACATATAAAGATCATATTAAAGATATAAACACATACCTCTTCTTTTCAACATGAATTAAATATCAGTCATCTTCTTCTTCATCCAGTTCAACATTTGTATCAGGATCTGGTTCATAATCGATATTGGTGAAAGGCTCATTCCTATCAACATCATCATCAACGCCATTTTCGCTACTATAGTTATCAATATCGTCAATGAGATCGTTGTCTCCTACATTTGGATGATCAACCTCTTCAAATTCTTCATCTGACACATCGACTACATGAGCCACCTTCTCCTGATATTCATAATCATGATCTTCTTCCTCGTTATTATCTTCATCCTCGACTACATCATTGTAATTTACTGTTCTTCCTCTTGGATCATATCTAACAACGTATGACCAACTTGCTTTAGTAGGTACCTCTGAGTAAAATACTTGCTCACATTGACTTGGAAAAACATAAGGCTCTGTACCCGGTTCAAATGCCCTTGTATTAACCATGGCAAATCCATTATCATGCTCAATAACAGTTCTTTCAGGATCACGTTCATGCATCTGTAGCATGTACCATTTAACCTCAAACAAAACTATTTTAAAGGAATTAAAATCACACTCAATTATATCCTCCAAATGGCCATAGTACCTATTCTCAGTTTCTTCCGGATTTCTGTCACTTCTA
>JASDQU010014196.1:47528-92870 GCA_032191745.1 Picea mariana | reverse complement strand
TACCATTTAACCTCAAACAAAACTATTTTAAAGGAATTAAAATCACACTCAATTATATCCTCCAAATGGCCATAGTACCTATTCTCAGTTTCTTCCGGATTTCTGTCACTTCTAGAGGAAATGTTGGTGACCTTAAACACTGCAGTTATCCCACAATCCGAGGTTTTCATCTTATTATCCAACATTTTGATATGAAATTTACGACCATTACACCACACAACCTTGTGATGTTTCAACTGCAACATGGACAACAAGTAAAAAATAAATTGCGAATTAATAATCCTCATATAGGACTTACTAAATATATATTTCAATAACTAAACAAACCAAAATACATTGAAAAATTGGGAAAAAACTAGGAAAATGTGGGTAACAAATTTAACTTGCCTGTTTATCTTTTAAACCAAAGGCTAAATCAACTTCCCTTGATGTAAGATCAGGAAATTGATCTCGATGACGATGCACTTTTTTAATCATCTTACTCACCCCTTCCCATGATAACCTACCAAAATATTCTTCAATATATTCTATCCAATGCTCCATCCAATCAAGGTTGTTTGCAATGTATAAATGTAAAGCATCCCACTCTTGCGCAACTATATGATAGCATAACAATTTAATATCATTAATTAGTTATTGTTAATAAATGATTAATTTAATAGATGTGTAATATATTAAATCTATGTCAACATCTAATAATTACCTTTCATAGTCCTCATTTTACCTTTCCCCAATAGGACCTCCCCTTCAAATTTGTTGATGGAGTTGAGATGCCAAATGCGAGGCACATTCATATTTTCTACTAATTTAGGTAGATATTGACTAATATACACCATGCATTGATATACCATATATCCCTCAACTATAGAACCCTCCAGACGTGCTCTTTGTCTAACAAAAGCCTTCAGTGACTTCAACTGCCTCTCCACCATCCACATCGACCTTGTGTGTATTGGTCCACATAATTCAATCTCCTCAACTTGGCGTATGAGGTAGTGTTCTTGTGCATTGAAAAATGTTGGAGGTAGATACTGTTGCATTTGACACATTAGTCGGTGAATTTCTCTCTTCCAATATCTTATATCTTCTTTATGGATTTCTTTTGATGATAGCCACCTACAAATGTCAATGCAATAAAAAAATATCAAGGCATACATAAATTTGCAGATAAAAGATAATATGTTGATAAGTTCTAATACAAATCACATAAGAAGTACATTTTCCTTACAAAACAATACTTACCTCATGTATTTGCCAAGTACATAAATAATTTGTTTTATGTTGTTGTCAAAGTCGTCTAGGAGAGATAACGGTAGAACATGCTGTAACAAAAAACAAATAATTATTATTTGTTTCCAAAAAATGCATACCAATAAGAAAATATATTATAACCTACTAATTACTTCAATGAATGTATGTCAGTCATGTGTTTTAACCCCGCCAAAATCACCTTTTTTAGTTAAGATATTTTGTATGTTCGACGAAAACCTAATTTTTCGAATGAATTCTTTTACAATAGTGCTATGTTGCTCCGTCAATAACCAAGGAAGACTAGTATTTTGTTCACGACCATCACCATTAAAATTAATAATAACACATTGCAAGGCGTGATTAGCTTCTCGGATGTCACAACAAATCTTTCCAATTCTCTCTTTGTCAGTCCTTCCATCTAATATTCACCATAACAATTATGTTATGTTCTTCCCAATATGCATTGTATCAAACAAATGAACTATTTGTAGGTGCTTGTAGTATGGAAATCTACTGAATTGCATCGGGTAACATTTCATTCCTTGTGGAAGCCCATTCGTTCCTTAACGACATTCATGAAACATAAACAAATTGAAATTAACACTAATTAATGGGACAAAATGAATTTAATACTAATGAAATTAACCAAAGATTTATATAATAGGTCATACATAAATAATTTGTGTACCTTGACGATTTCTAATATATTCCAACTTCCATAAGCGAGGTGTCAGTCTTCGTGGTTTTTTTCCATTTTCTTCTTTACCATTGAACTTTTCTTTGTATGTAGTTCAATAACTATGGTTCTTAGGTAGAAAGTGCCTATACTCATCAAACACTTCCTTTGCTAAACTCCTTGAATGATGATATTTTATCCCAGGACCACAAACTGGGCATGCAAATTTACCCTTTGTTTGAATACCTACAAGATATTTGAATAAATGTAGTGTCAAATTAGAGTTACAATTTAAAATAATGTATGATTTAAAAAAAAAAGATATATAATATTAAATCACAAAAATAAAGTAACAATATACCACAAAAATGTGTTAACCCGGGAGCATCATGAATTGTCCATGATAGTATTCCATGGAATTGAAATAATCTTTGCCCTATTGGTCTAGAGATGTCATACATCGTGACGCCAACCCATAACTTCAATAACTCATCGATGAGAGGCTCAATATATACGTTCATATCTTTAACCTGGTACCTACTTGATTGGTTCAACCTACTGCATGATTAATTATACTTATCTACATGTCATGATATATAAAAGAAATAATTACCATGCACGAAACAAAGAAATGAAATATTTTGTCATGCTTTAAAGCAAATAAAAGATAATTAAAAACCTGGAACAATCATTTCCAACATTGTGTGCTCTCTCTTGATCGACATCCAAGGAGGAAGGTTATTGTTTATAACAAAAACATGACACACTGAGTACGTAGAACAAAGCTCTCCAAGTGGATTGACACCATCAACTGCCAACGAAAGTCTATCATTACGAGGTTCTTCTTTAAAAATTGGCCACTTTTCTTCGATGTAGTTCAATGCAGAACCATCTGCAGGCATTCGAAGAACATCGTCTCGACTTTTGTTCTTTGCATGGAAATCCATAAACTGTGCTATACTTTGGCACCTGAACAACTACTGGAAACGTGGAATTATCAGAATATAATGAAGAACTTTGCGAGAAACCTTCTTTGATGCTTTATTGGTTCAATATCTACTTATTTGACATTGTGGGAATTCATTTTCTAATGCATATTGTCCATAATATATGATATGATCATTAGGACATGCAACAATAGCCCGATAGTCCATTCCAATTTCTTTCATAATCACAGATATGTCTCGATATGTGCGTGGCAAAATATTTGACGTCGGTAATAGAACATCACCTAACAATCTACAAAATTCTAAACAATAAGTCAATGTAAACAATATTCATCATCAATATATAATCCAATATACTAATTTACTAATTAGAAAACAATAGCAATATAGGAAAAAATTGAACCTTTTAATTATTTGTGAACATGCAAGCATAAATAATTAACAAATTAAATACCTTAGTATCTGTGTGAGACATGTGTTTGATAAACCATTCAAAACCTTCAGGTTCACCAACAACAATATAGCAGATAAAAGATTTGTTGTTGAGCCTTCATAAAGAGGTTGACATGACTTCTTGAGTAGAGGATCAACATCATGACTATCATCCTGGTTGTCCTCATCCATTGGAGAAAATGTGTCTTGGATCAATCTATGAATCTCATCTTCCTTATTTGAATCACTAATGTTATCTCCATCCATATCATCATTAATAACTTGATCAACAACTTCAATATTCTGATCTCGAAGTTCATCTCCATGTAAAGTAGTATTTCTGCTAGTACTTGGCAAATAACTCTCTGGAGGTCGACACTTTGGGGCATCATCTATATATTTAAAAACAACATAGAAATGTTAGTGTGTATAGAAAATATAAAAATCTTGATAAGAAATATTACTAAAATTCATGTCATACTGATTATTACAGAGAATACATTAAATATTGAATCCTCTTACCAAGGGACAATATTCATAACCCCCTTCGGCATGCCCCTTATCCCTACAATGTTTTTGGTTTGTTGTTATTAAAAGTCTTCTATTTTGCAAGCCTCTGCAATCATAGCAAGGGTAATAACATTTTCCATCACCCCTTGCCTCTAATGTCGCTCTTAACTGAGCAAGCTTCCTGTCATTTTCGTTCATTGTGACAAATCCTTCTCCTGACAAGTAATTGTCTTACCTACACCATACCAAACATTAAGTTGTCAATTTTTTATATTTTGGCTACTCCTTTCAATTATGATATGTTTATTTGCAGTGACCTACATATTTATAATAAGGTCAACATCTTTGTAATAAGGTGATCATATGTGTAGAGGATCAACATCATGACGACATAGATAACATATTTATAATAAGGTCATATGTGTACAAATGTTTTCTTTATATAATAACGACATATATACCTAACATAAGTTTAGGGTTAGTGTTTATGTATCTTATTAGTCCCTGCTAAAGCAGGGAATATAGCACTTTCTCCATCATCCATATGTACACACCTGATCACATCAACCACAACGTTTAGCCTCGGGTTTCTTTTGCATGCTTAAATAATGAAAATTCTCGTACTTTGTTTTGAAAAATGTACAGACCCGATCACATCAACCACAATATTTAGTCTTGGGTTTTGTTTTGCATGCTTAAATAATGGATCATCTCTCGTACATTAATAATTATATGTAATATCAACAAGCTATCTTGTCACTAATGCCAACCTATCCATTATTTATTACAATATGTTAAGGATAGCAAAGAATTTATGTGGAAGAGGGAAATGTTATTAATATTTCTCTTAATTTATATGCGGAAGAGGGAAATGTTATTAATATTTCTCTTAATTTATATGCGGAAGAGGGAAATGTTACAATATATTGCAGCTATTACCCTTGTTGTTATAAACATGAGTTTCCTTCCTATCTTATATATACCATAACTTATCATTTATCAATATAACAATCAACTTCAGTATTTTATTCATGGAGATTTCTTCCTTCATTTAATTGAATTAGTAAGCGCTATCTACCAAACATTAGGTGTGCAAGTATCCCAACCATTATTGTCACCGTTATATTATTTTCAATTTATGCAAGTGTGATCCCTTTTGGGTACTAGGGATGTAACAAGTGGTATCAAAGCTTCAATCAAGATTTGTTGGTGTTTTTTTTGTTAGGCCTTAAAAATTAAAGAGAGAAGAAAATGACAATCAATTACTATCATTTCACCGATCAGGGTTGAGTTTCAAGAGCAATTCCATATCTTTATCAATGAAAAGAGAGAGAGATTATAGTTACAATTGAAGGGAAAAGGGTATGTGGATTCCATAAACCTAGAATATTATGGAATCCACATACCCTTTTCCATAGAATATACTAACTAGATCCAAAAACCAAAGACATGAAATATGGTACTACACATATTATAATATATTATCAACGAAAAAACAAGCTAAATGAAATTTGGACATTTGAAAAAAAATTTACAAGTTAAATGAGTACATCAATAAAAAATAACATACTAACCTTGCAAGTTCAAAATCCAATCTATGTAGATCAAGAATTGGATTTGTTCAACGGGTGGGTGACGGAAAAAAGAAACAGCTCAAACAAAAGCCAATAACAGTGTCACAACTATAGCAATTGTGTCGCAAAGTCTCTTAAAGTCACGTATATATAGATAAAATAGTCAACTAGCCGTTAACACCGACCAATGAGATAGGCAAAATTTGCGTCGCTATTGCCACGAAAGTTCGTCGCTATAGCGACGAAAATCCCGACTATATTTAAATAATATTTTCATCAATATTGCAACGAACTTTCGTGGCAATAGCGACGAAAATCCTGCCCTGTTTAAAAAAAAATGAAACTAGTTGAAGCGTGGAAAATTTTCATGGAATAATCCTCCCATATGTAGTAGTGAATCAATCTAGCTATGGCCAAGTAAGAGGTTATACTCAAGAGGTGTATCAAATACCTTGACTTCGACATTGACCGATTTCCCTTCCAACTTAATAGACAACGAGGGAAGAACACCATAGGGTTTAAAACTAGAATCATTGAAAGCCTTAAGTGTATTGTGTGATTTGGTGAGGGGAGGAGAGCCAATGGATTTCCAACAATTAACTAACATAACACACGTCGAGGCACCCTCGTCAATAATGGTTCTACAGATATTCTTATTCTTGACATCAACTTGTATCTGAAATGCTAACTGAGGAGGTAGCCTTGGAATGTGATCTTCCAGGTCAAGTATTATCAGATTCATATATGTGGGATCAATTCCACCAATGGCCTTTAACAGAGCCTTCTATTGAGTGGGACAACTTTGAATGACTTCGAGAGCTGACATCGCAGAGGGTGCTTGTGCAAGGTCTTCTACAAAGTTGTAGTTTTAAGCATCATGCGCATGAGGATTAAAGGCATACTTTCGAACAATGCCCTTTGGAGGAGGGCGGAGAAGTGTATCGAGACCTGGTCATTTGAGATGAAGAGGACCATTGGGAGGTGAAGTTTAGGAAGATGGTTGAACCAACAAAGGTGGTATATCATTAACTTTCACCTTTGAAGGAGAGTAATATGTAGCCAGAGTCGTGATTGCAATGCCATTCTTTTTTGACTCACGAGTACACATAAGGACATACAAAGTGGTGGAAGGAGAGGGTTGGTCATGAATGACTAATTGGGCCTACTATTGAGAAGGGAAAGGTTTTGAAAAAATGACAGGTGTGGGAGGCTTCCTGGTCCCTTGAAGGAACTTAGTGACCTTGACACGTCTTGGACAATATTTCGTGTAGTGACCTTCACCTCAGATAAGGAAAGGATATCGAGGTTTACGCTTATCCTTATCATCAACAGGTTGCGTTTTGGATTTTTTGGATTGCGGATTATTATTTCTGTCCTCCTTATTCTTATCCTTTCCTTTTTTACATTTATTTTTTTCGACAGGGGCAGATTGAACAGATTTAACCTCAGAAGTTTTTCCGGTGGAAGGAGTATGAGTCAGAGCACCTTGAACATTAGAAGAAGTAGATTTTGGATTGGTGTGAGTGGTCGACATGGATTTATCATTAGCATGGAATTTAAAAATCACACCATTAGTAGCATGAGAAGTTGCTAAGGTTGTTGAGGTAGCGATGGTAGAAGGGCGAGGAGTGTCAGGAAGCAAGTCGTAAAGAGTGCCCATTTGCGAATAAACGAGATCTAGGTACTGAGTGCAACTAATCGCCTACTCTTCAGTGACAAATCCACCCATGGAAATATCACGAGAGATTTTATTGATGAATGATTTGGTGAACCATTCTGCCAATAACTGATCAGGAAGGTCGATTTTGATCAAGTGTCTTCGGCGTCTCCACTCATGGATGTGATCAGAAATGTGAGTGGCAGAGGATTTCTTAAAGGAACTCAAAATCTCGGTCCATATCTCATAGTGGATAGGTAGTTGGTAATGTGTGAGAAAATCCATGGCAAGGGTGTTGAATTCATTAAATAAACCTCGCGGTAATTCTATATACCACTTTGCGGCCGAACCTGTGAGAGTTCGTTGAAAGATTCGTAACCGAAGGGAGTCGTCCATCAAAGAGTTGGATGAACACCAAAGGTGGAAATTCATAACATCATTATTTGGATCTTCTCCCGGTCGACTATCAAACTTGGGAATGTCGGACAGTAATTTGGCTGGTATGATGGGCCAATAGGGAGAATGCAAGATCGGATCATTCAAGATTCTAGACAAGTCGGGTAAATCCAAAGTGGCAAGAAAAGGTAGTTTTATATTCACGTGAGGATACTGGTGACTTTGGGGAGGAAGTCCCAACGGTATACCAGTAGAACCATAAGCAGTTTGCATATACGTTGAAGGTCTTGACAGATTTAGATGTGGATGTGGAGGCATGTAGCCCATAGGGTTGGGTTGGTTGGGAATGTTCCCTTGAAAAGGGACACTAGACTGAAAATGTGGACCCCAAGTAGGATTCAAAGAACCTGGATAAGGCTGACTCGAGTGAGGGGGGACAAAAGTTTTAAATTGAGGCTATTTCCCCCTAGATGATTGTGGATTTCCTTGGGCAAGAAGGTTCCAAAGTTGGGCTAGGGATCCAGATGTGTTCTGTCCATAAAGTGGGTTGTAGAGTCCAACATGAGGTTGTCCTCCAAGTGGAGGTTTCCTGCCAACGTGTGGTGGTGCTCCAGTCTGAGGTTGACCCCCAAATTGAGGTTTCCCCCCAGTGTGATATTTCCTTCCAACAGGAATCTAGTAACTAGAAGTGAATGGATGTTGGGTGCTTCCAATTGGATTGGAGCCACTAGGGCCAGATATCCCAAGAAAAGGTGGACAAGACCCTCCGAAGAGGACCTAGGAAGGTGAAGGAACAAAACCGGAAACAACATTATACCCAGGTGGGACAAAAATTCTAGAAACTCCAGATGGAGCCTGGGTAGGGGCGACGATGGAAGGATTCAAAGTGTGATACCCAGGTAGAAGTGATAGGATAGGTCTAGACGAAAGTGGTGTGATAATGGGAGCTTGGTTAACCACTACATTACTAGTGCGAATGGTCATAGCGTGTGGGACCATAATAGAATGGGCCATCTGGAGAGAAAAAGTCAAGCCCAAACCAACTAACCGTGTGTCTAGAACGATGGTGATATTGCTAGTTGTACCAAAAAATGGTTTAAAGTTATCGTGTAGGTAGCAGACGTTTTGGGCAGTTGTGAGACGACAGGTGAATCAAGACCTGCCCCCAAGTTGTCGTAAAGGTCCTGCACTGTGTGAGGCGGGTTTCCAAA
This sequence comes from Picea mariana, assembly GCA_032191745.1. NCBI lineage: Eukaryota > Viridiplantae > Streptophyta > Pinopsida > Pinales > Pinaceae > Picea > Picea mariana. The sequence continues at coordinate 84,216 of JASDQU010014196.1, read as the reverse complement.
TATGTCACTAGAAACAAGGGGGTTTTCAACTCTAGGGCCTATATGGGGTCCCGTCGGTATTCTAGAAGTTTCAACAACAAGTTCTCCTGATGAACTCATCTGAAGAATACGTCTCTCATATCCAGAATATGGTAACGGAGTGGGAGGAAGTCGGAAAGCCTCTAGAGAATCAGAAATAATACAAAAATCTTCTAAAGTGTTGGAACTTTCTTCTTGTGAAGTTACATTATCCTGGACCACTCTCTTCTTAGGAGGTCCCTTTGGTGAGTTAGGAGGCAAAGGGTGGTAACCTTCCAGATTTTTCATGGGTAGCCCTTGCATCCTACAAGAAAGACATGGAGGGTCAATGTTGGTTGAACCAAAAATTTTATGAAAAAAATCTATGGCCAACTACGTAAACAAACGACACTCACTAATAGAATCTAGAAATCAGACCAAGGAAACAAACCTTCTTATTTTGAAGTCACTAGTTGGTTATGAAATCCAACGTCACGAAGTCAAGACAAGAAGGGGCTAGGATATAGCGGGTGGAAAAGTTACATTGATGACCTGCTTAACAGACTTACACACTGGTGCAAGTTCCCACACATAATCATGGGTATACCCTCCAAGGAGCTCAAGTGAGTCTGGCCAACGTCGATTCCAGGTACCATGAAGACTTTCCCCTCCACATTCACCTCGTGTAAGACCCTAAAAATATAGGCTGCTAAGGTTACCAAGAACAGCAGTGATGCCTGGAGAAACAGTCGACAATTCGATCCATGCGCAAGGGCAGGGTATCTAGCCCGAAATCAACTTGAAAGGCTTCCACTCATCATTGTGGGTATACCTTCAAGTGAATCCCATAATACGTGCAATCTCTACACCAAGACCAACAAAGAAGGGTGAGTAACTCTTCCAGTCTCAATGCGACCTCAGGTTTGACCCTTGTGTGAGAAGGGACTCCTAGGAAAAAACGTTGCAAATGGATTTAAACACTCCCTATCACAAGATGCTACAATGTGTTTTATGCTTTGGAGAGTGTGCCTCACAAGCTATTCCAAAGTGCTAGCCTAGCTAATGTTGGTGTAAAAGAAGTTCTCGAAAATAAAAGTTACTAATAAATTTGAAAATTACATAGTGTTTTAGATGTTGTTGCTTACTCAAGAGGGAGAATGGAGATGAAATTGATGTTGTATGATACTTTGGCCTAATAATATGCAAAAGAGATGAATGATGCAATGTTTCAGTTCAATGAACTCTAATGATAGAAGGGAGAAAGTATTTCTTTGGAAACACAAAATCTACGAAATATAATTTCTTTTTCTTGAATGAATTTAACTGCAAACAATCATAAGCAATGAAATTTCATAATTTGTTCTCTTGTAAAACAAATTGAATGATTTTTTTTTTCTTATGAGTGATTACCAAAAAGAATAGATGGCTCTAATTATTCCTTTCCAAAACCAATTCAGGGATGTAATAAAGAAAGGAAAAGTAATCAAAGAAAATAGATACACTCAACAAATACCCAAATCATATTTTCAATGAAGATAAAAACAAAGATGGCAAGAAAGTGTTTTTCCAAATGCAAACAGAAGTGTATTTCAAATCAACAAGCAATCCAAAAAATGTAAAATAATCCAAAAATTTAAATCAAATAATTTTTTTTTAATCAATCAAGCACACATAATCAAATTCAGAGATTATATCCTTGTTTGACAAAAAATCAAGAAGCAAAAACTTATGGAAAGATAAAGAAGGGTTTTCCATCCCTGAAAACCACTCAACAACAAGTCTTAAACTTAGAAAACAGTCAAGTACTGGTACCAAAAATTCTTCCCAAATGATCAAAGAAAAACTGGGTGTCAGAAGACAAAAATACCTAATCCAAAAATTCTATAGGAGACGTCACAACCCAGCAATAAAGTACAGTGCGATGATTTGGGGTTTCCACAGGCTAGATATGGGTAGGGTGTGGAGATTCGGCACTGGGATAAATAGGTAGGGTGCGGTTAACTAAGGTTTCCGCGGGCTGCATATGGGATACAGTGTGGAAATACCTGTAAACAAAGGAAAAGTGGAAAAAGGGCAAAGAGTCTAAATGAAATTTTAGATCTAGAGAGTCTGGATGGATCCCCCATAGACTCAGAGACTGGATTAAAATGAAAAGAGGTAGGCTAAAGGAAAATGGATAGCAAAAAACCACAAATAGGTCGTATCCCCAATATGGTCGCCAATTTGGTTGTTGGATAAATCGGTGAATGCGGACATAATCTGATCTCTGGCCTAGATCCACCTAGATCTAAAACAAAACAAGATAGGACATGATGCTTTCCATAAGCTTAATAATTGAATTTACTATTAGATAAGACATGAATGACATACCTTTGAATATCAGTTTCTTATGTCTTTGTTGTCCCTGCTTCGCTTCGGTGCTCTTGTGCTATTGATCCTGCAATGAAACATAAACCAACCAAAGTGAAAGCAACAATAGTATGTTCAATGAAAACCTATACATGTGATCAAGGAGTCATGTAATAAAATGAGAATGATTTTATGGGAAAGAAACATGCCACTGTATTATATTAAGTAAAAGTGGAAGATACAACCAAACAACCTTGATGTTGCAAGGTTCCCTTTCGGTGGCCCTTTTCTCCAACACACACACTTGCTACAAAATTGCATGAATATGATCCAAAATAACTTGATGAACAAATGGAGACCTCAAGCATCAATTGAGATAAAATCCTTCACACAATTCTCAACCTATTCCTTCATAAATTCTTTGCTTGATTTCTTGCTTGTTGCTTAACCTTTTCCATGAGAAATCCATCATTATATAGGATAAAGAGAGATGGTTAAAGAGATTAGGATGATCCCACTAAATCAGAGAAGTAAGTAGGATCCCAACCATACAGACGCCACCTCATATTCTAGAATATTCCTTCTAGAAATTTCATGAACTTCACCCCTTTCCTTTGTCTTCAAACATCGCTGCATCCTGGCTATAATGCAGCCTGCGGAAACGTCGCTAGTTGGTTTCATGACAGCCTGCAGAAATCGAGCATTTCTGCACTGTATCTATGGATGGCCTGCGACGGCCTTTGAGCATCTATTATCCTCCTCCAGCTCATAAAACTAGAAAGAGATACTCACCGATCATGGTGGGGAATTTTTAGAGGGTTTTTCTGTCTGGTTATCTTCATTATCTGGAAACTGTCATTACTTTGATTCACCCTTGAACAATGCACATGTTATATCACTACATACAATAGTTGGGTTATCCATTCTCTCTCACTGACCATGATTCCCATCATTGTGTCACATTCCACTTACCGGTCCATGCACAATTATTATGGTCTTCATTTGAGTTATTGTTGCCGAGTCAAGTCATTTTTCATGCATACTTGTTCAAGGGAAGTTATACCTACATCAGCCACCTGTCGTTCCTTTATTATTGTTTATATTTTCCATCCCTGTGTCAATCGTGCTCTATTATTATCATTTCTCACCATTTATCTTTACTTGTTTCATGCCGATTGACGGGGGATACATCAAGGCCCTCCTTCTATGGATTTCACCCTGTCAACTAAAACTCATTATCCCAGATTGAAATCTAGAAACCCTTCAGTACCCTGGGACTTGCAAACATCAATGGAATGTCTTCTTGCATTTTAATAGTGGGTTTCCATCATTGACTCATGTCGAATGAATGTACGAGTGTTCGACTAACTCCTTTATTCACACTTTGTATATTGTACTTGTTATCTTGGGTTCCATCATCATCATCGATGGACTCCCTCGCGTCTATTAACGATATACATTAATGACCGATAATCAGACAATTTCTACCATGCTCGACTTCAACTCATTTATTCACATGTTGTAGAATCATACCATTTGATTTACAGATGAAGACCTTGGGGAAGATTACCCTCATGTTAAATGATATTCTTTCCCAAGATGTGATGGAGAATATTTATGAGCACTTCACCGATTGCTCACTTCTCTTTGTTCCATCACATAGATCCATATTTGTACTTGGTCATGGCTATGATTTCACTTGCGTTTTTCATGGATTAACAATGTATATTTCCATGGCCATGAATCGAGTCATGTTTGTTTCTTGATGGATCCACAATGTATTATGTTGTGTCCATCACTTGCATCATGAATAGATCCGTAGTGTATTTATGGCATCTATGATATCATCTATCTTACTAAGCATGAGAATGCCCGCCTTGGGGATATTTTCTATAGGACTAGCGATGCTCTTCTCCAATCTTCTTTGCCCACAAATATACGTCTTTTATTGGTAAAGTATTTTGTCCATCAGACAACTCTTATGAACTCAAACTTTAGGGGGAATATGTTATAGCGTTATTAACCACATAACCCTTGGGACATCATCTCTTAGAGGTCACCTACCTAATTCATCCATTGAGTTTCTAGCCCAATTTCCCTTCGGTCACCCTTGTCCTTCCTCAAGCTTGAGACCGAAAGGGTTGGTCTCCCTTTTTGGACTGACGAGTCGTGACTGTGTCACTTTGTTTGTGTTCTTAGGTTGTGATCTAGCCTTGAAGCTCCCTTTTTTGGATTTGGTTGCGATGGATGAGACCTTACTCTGATTTCTAAGTGTTTAGTCTTGAGAAGGATTCCATTATGAACCTGAGGATTTTATCCTATTAACCATATGGCCTTATCTTTAAAGCCCTATAATAACCAATCCATTTCCATGGGAAAAGGGAGAAAGAACTAGCAAGGTTACTCTAGCGTTTTGGTGGCAAATATTGGGCAAGGATCTTGGAAGAAAGACATGTCTTCAGTTTATACTTGTAATTTGTGATATTGTTGTTATGAGGAAAATATCTCTATGGATAGGGGTAAACCAAAACAGACGGAAATGAATGCAGAAATCAACTCTAATATCAAGTATGATATATAAAAAAATATTCTAGCAAGACAAGATAAAAGGCCTACCTCATCCAGACGTTTGATGAAGTCCATCGTTGAGCACTTGACCCAAAACAATATACCTGCAACTAGTCCTCAACAACCAAGCAATGCAAGCATATGGTGATAATAGATAATTTTAGCACATTCAATAACATAATCCATGAATATTCAAAACAAATATGCCCATGGATAACAATTCAAATATTCACAATATATCAATTGGACAAGAAAAGAGTATTTCTATTAAGATGTAATCAATAGAAGTGAATGAGTTACAAACTTCCGTGTCGGCATAGTTTAGAACCGAGAAAATAAGTTCCTTCTAGATGGGCCTCCACCACTTCAATCCTCCACCAAAGGAAATCTCATATAAGAGAGACAATGAGGTTCTCAATCAATAAGGGAAGAACTTGGGGGCTAAACAATGTGTTCATACTTAAAGGACAAAGGGATGCAGACTCAATGTGAAGCGAATAATTTCTCCAGAGTAACTTTGCTCTCAAAGTTGAATTCTTTCTCCTCTTTTCAATAGCTCAGTTTGGGCCCATTTATAGCCTTCAAGTGGAACTGAAGGGTCAAGTCCTAACATTTCCAGTATATGGAAGGCCAAGGATCATTTATATTGTGATGTGACATGGAAACCTAACACCATTTTTTTGATTTTGGGCACAAATATCGAAGTACGTGGGCTGTAGTGGTGCAACCTGTGTATACGCATGCTGTAATATAGGCAAGGCGCGTATATGTGGAAAAATCATGTTTTTAGCTCTAGGATTTGCAAAAAAAAGGATTTCAAGTCTGCATAGGGAAATGGAAAAAGGCCCTCTGTGTAAGATTGCATGAGGTGAGGCATATCTTGCTATAAAATATGACCCCTAATGTGTGAGGTTAGAGGAGTATTTGCGATGGCCGAAACACATTATAAAAACCCAGAAGTGGAGTAATGGTGACCCAACTGGAAGAATTAGTTTCTCATTACAATCTGTACTGACTTTGCATACATGCCCGCCAATTTGAATTACACTATATATCCATGTGAAAATATACCAAACAACTTTCCATGGCCATGAATAGGCAATATAAAGGTGGCTACATGACAAAGGCTTTCATAGTCACGAACAAGGCCCAGTAAAACCGGTCTCAAAATCAATATGAAGATACCTGTATATAATGGAGTACAATCTGATCTCCCATGATCACTGAAGTCACATGGGTGTTGGTCCAATGAAAGGTAGAAACAACTCAAGAAAGCTGTGACTATAAACTGATGTCTTTAAGTCTTCTACACAATCTGCCAAAGGTGAAAGTTCACATCGTGTGAATAAAGGCATTGAGGTCAAACAAATGATAGACAACCTATCGATGATGAAAGTAGGTATCAAGGAACCGAGTACATTCTTACAAGTGTGAATAAAGGAGTCGGGGTCGAACACTTGAAGAATCCATCGATTAGGGGAAATTAATGTATTCCCAATTGTCAATGGCAGGAGAACCTGCCACTAATGACTGCAAGCCTCTAGGTACTCATAGGAATCTAGGTATCTTCTCCAAAATAGATAAGATGAAGTTGATGGAAGGAGACCCACTGAAAGGAGAGCATTAAGGAATCTCTCATCATTCAGCATGAGGTACAAAGTAGGAGCTCGATGATTTGGAGGAAATCATATGAAGAATATGTTCATGAACCAATGACCCCGTGAGTCTTTTGCATGTGCCAGGTGCAAGCGGTACACGAAAAAGACACCCTGAATAACAACCAATGAGTAAAACTATTGACAAAGGCGAGGAAACCACCAATAGGGATAATGGCATCCAAGAAAATGCATGAATCCCAATGTGTGAATATATTTCTTGTCGTCGAACACAAGGGAAACCACCTAGTCAATGACCAATGATGAAATGTCAACTGTTGGGTTCAAGGTTACCTACCAATGAGGAAAGTAGGACTAGGGTGCACAATAGGACTACAAATTCATGTGATTCTAAGACAAAGTGAGGGTATGGCCGACATGCAAAGTCAAGAGTTCTAAGTGTTATGAGGAAAATCTCTCTATGGCTAGCGTGAACCACAACAGACGGAAATGAGTGCAAAAATCAACTCTCTTCTCAAGTATGCTATATAGAAAAATATTCTAGAAAGAAAAGATAAAAGTCCTACCTCGTCCAAATGTTTGATGACGTCCACCATTGAGCACTTTGACCCAAAGCTATATACCTACGACAAGTTATCAACAAACAAGAAAAGCAAGCATATGGTGATAATTTAAAAGGTTAGCACATTATATAGCATAATCCATTAATAAACATGACAAATACGCCCATGGAATAATAATTCAATATATTTGCAAGATATCAATTGGACGAGAAAAGAGTATTTCTATTAATTAATGATCATCATAAGAAAAATTTTTACAGACTTCCGTACTATCGGCACGGTTCAGAACCGAGAAACCAAGTTCCTTCTAGCTGGGCCTCCACCACTTCAATCCTCCACCAAAGGCAAGCTCATAGATGGGAGACAATGAGGTTCTCCATCGATAAGGGAAGAGCCTGGGGGTTGAACACTGTGTTCATATTTAAAGGAAAAAGGGATGCAGACTCAATATGAAGTAAATAATTCCTCAAGAGTAACTTTGCTCTTAAAGTTGAATTATTTCTCTTTTTCCATAGCTCGGAATTAGAATCTTTATATCCTTGAAAATGGAACTAAAGGGATGAGTCAGGATGTTTCCAGTATATGGAAGGCCAAGGATCAAAGATCTCCTGTCGTGACATGGAAACCTGACATTTAATTTCATTTTCTGGCACAAATCCTGATGTACACGGGCTGTAGTGGAGTAGCCTGTGTATACGCTTGCTGTATAGTAGGAAAGATGCGTACAAGTGGATTTTTATTTTATTTTTGGCTCTGGATTTTATTAACAAGGAAGATAAGTCTACATAGGGAAATGGAGTAAGGCTCTCTCTGCAAGATTGCATAAGGTGAGGTAAATATTTCTATAAAAGATTCCCCCTAATGTGTGAGGTCAGAGGAGTATCTTCAATGGGCGAAATACATTATAAATAACCCAGAAGTGGAGTGGTAGGGGACCAGCTGGACGAACTCGTTTCTCATTACATTCTGCACTGACTTTGCATACATGGATGCTAATAAAATTACACTGCAGATCCATGTGAAAAATATACCAAACAAGTGTCTGTGGCCATGAATAAGCAAATACAAATGCGTTTACATGCCAATAGTTGTGATAGCCATGAACAAGGCCTAGTAGAACCAGTCTCAAAACCAATATGAAGATATATGTATACCATGGAGTATAATATGATCTCCCATGCTCATTGAAGTCATATAGGTACTGTTCCAATGAAAAGGAAGCAACAACTCAGGAAAGTTGAGACCACATAGTGATGTCTTCAAGTCTTCTACACAATCTGCCAAGGGTGCAAGTCTACATCATGTGAATAAAGGAGTTGAGTTCAAACACAATGAGACATTGTTTGATTATCGGTCATTGATGTATACTGTTAACAAACGCGAGACAACCTATCGATAATGAAAGTAGGTATCAAGGCACAGAGTACATTCTTATAAGTGTGAATAGAGGAGTCGGTGTCGAAAACCTAAAGAATATATCGATTAGGAGACATTACTTTATTCCCAATTGTTGATGGCGAGAGATCCTGACACTAAGGATTGCAAGCCTCAAGGTACTCATAAAACTCTAGGTCTCGTTTCCAGAATAAATGGGCTGAAGTAAATGGAAAGAGACCTACTAAAAGGAGAGCATTAAGGCATATTTCATCAGTCAACATGAGGTACAAAGAAGGAGCTTCGTGATTTGGTGAAAATCAGACGAAGAACAAGTTCATGAACCAGCGACCATGTGCGTCTTTCGCGTGCACCAAGTGCAAGCAGTACACGAAAAAGACCCTCTAAATAAAAACCAATCATGAAAATTGCTGACAAAGGTGAGGAAACCACCAATAAGGCTAATGGAATCCAAGACACTACATGAATCCCAATGTGTGAATATATGTCTTGCCATCAAACACAAGGGAAACCACCCAGTCAATGACCAATGATGAAGTGTCAACTGTTGGGTTCAAGGCGACCTACCAATGATGAAAGTAGGGCTAGGGTGCATGATAGGACTACAATATCATGTGATTCTGAGACAAACTAAGGGTATGGATGACATGCAAAGTCAAGAGTTTTGAGGAGTGTCCGACACAGGTTGATGACTTCCTTTGAACAAGAGCATGAGACATACAGAGGACTCCGGTAGCACAGACCCAATGATGAAACCATAAGATGGAGGAGGCACCAATGAAATTCTCTATAGGGACTGGAAGAGTAATTAGTTGGTATAGAAGACTCTGTAATGAGCTCAACTTCCTAAGGCCATGATAATCCCAAAATTATGACAATGAATGGACTCAATAACTTTGTGCTATGTTCAAAGGCGACACGACTGCTGCCAACATAAGATGATACTCCCTTCCCACCCGTCTTTTTTTTATTTTTTTTATAGACAAATGAAAGCTATGATACAGAGGAGGAAACAACTATCGCAAGTAAGAAAAACTAGTTCCAGTAGTGGAACATACCTATGATCAATGTAGGGAAGTGCATGAGGGAGATGGACACACAGGGGAATGCTCCCTCCTAGGTATAGGGTGTCGAATTGTGAAAGATAAAAACAAGGCTCTGCTTGGTTGAGGATGAAAAACTGGTTAGGCAAACAGTTTATAACGCAAAGTGAGAACCGATCATAGGGTCAATACTGCAAGCAAGGGCATGCGATGCAATCATAACTTGATGCCAAAAAAATGTCATTTTTTATGTCTTTTAGTCTACTTGGCGTGAAAAAGGGATAAACTTGTGCCAAATAGACATCTTTCCAAAACCAATTTATGAATGTGAAAGAGACAAGTTCACTCGACAATATTTTCACTTTTTGATAATGAGTCGGAAAAGATCTTAACTAAGACACACGACCTTTCAAGTCCAATTTAATGAGTGTGAAAGGGACAAATTACTCGATAATATTTTCGCTTTTTAGACGAGTCAGAAAAGAGCTTAAATTAAACTCGTTTGGGAGTCCTTGGGTTATAAGGTTGTATGTTTATGAATGGTAAATGAGGCTCAACATAAAGTCAAGTACGAGCTGTGAGGGACTCCCGGTCCTATGAAAAAAATCTTTGCATGGGCACCAAATGCAGTAGGGGATCTAACTAGGGCACCCATGTTTGGTAAGTCTCTACCACTTGATAACTACACGACTTTATAACAGATGGAAGGTTATGTGTCACAACAAATGGGTTCGTACCTAGGGAATAAAGAGTGATAGTTATAGGATAATGCAAAAATGCATAACGGAGTGGATACCTATCCTATATTCTGGGTAATGAAAATACCTACTTGTGGTGACGAACAACCAAAATAACGATGAAATATGCAAGAATCCCAAGTTAAAATTGCAAACCCCAACTCGATCCACCTTTGTATTAGTCCATTAGGTGAAAAACAATGGCTTAAAACTATAGAAAGTGGGTAAAAATAATTTATAAATAGTAACAAAATAAAAAATTACTATACCATTTGTTGTGACACATAACCTTCCATCTTCTATAAAGTCTGCGAAACTAGAGATTCTGGGTTCGGTCCCCAGTGGATTCGCCAATTCTGTTATGAGGAAAATCTCTTTATGGCTAGGGTGAACCACAACAGATGGAAATGACTGCAGAAATCAACTCTCTTCTCAAGTATGCTATATAGAAAAATATGCTAGCAGGACAAGATAAAATGCCTACTTCATCTGGATGTTTGATGACATCCACCATTGATCACTTTGATCCAAAGCTATATACCTGTGACAAGTTCTCAACAAACAAGAAAAGAAAGCATATGGTGATAATATAAAAGGTTAACACATTAGATAACACAATCCATTAATAAACATGACAAATATGCCCATGCAATAATAATGCAATGTATTTGCAAGATATCAATTGGATGGGAAAAGAGTATTTCAATTAATAAATGATCAGCATAAGAGAAAATGTTACAGACTTCCATGTTGGCACAGTTCGGAACCGAGAAACTAAGTTTCTTCCATATGGGCCTCCACCACTTCAATCCTCCACCAAAGGCAAGCTCATAGATGGGAGAAAATGAGGTTCTCCATCAATAAGGGAAGATCGTGGGGGCTGAACACTGTGTTCAGACTTATAGGACAAAGGGATGTAGACTCAATATGAAGTTAATAATTCCTCCAGAGTAACTTTTCTCTCAAAGTTGAATTCTTTCTCTTTTTCCATAGCTCATAATTGACCTCTTTATAGCCTTCAAAATGGAACCGAAGGGCTGAGTCAGAACGTTTCTAGTATATGGAAGGCCAAGGATTAGAGATCTCCTATCCTGACATGGAAATCCAAAATTTAATTTCATTTTCTGGCACAAATCCTGATGTACATGGCTTGTAGTGGAGCATCCTGTGTATACACTTATTGTATAGTAGGCAAGATGCGTACAAGTGGAATTTTTTTTATTTTTGTCTCTGGCTTTTATTAACAGGGAAGATAAGTCTGCATAGGGAAATGGAGAAAGGCCCTCTTTTCAAGATTTCATAAGGTGAGGCAAATCTTGCTATAACATTGAGGAATGGTCGACATAGGTTGATAGACATCCTTTGAAAAAGAGCATGAGACATATGGAAGACTCTGGAAGCATAGACTCAATGATGAAACTTTGAGATGCAGGAGGCATCAATCAAACTCTCAATAGGGACTAGAAGAGTAACCATTAAGAGGAGTAAACTCTATGTAAGGAGCTCGGCTTCCTAAGGTCATGCTAAACCCAAAATTATGATGACAAGTGGACTAAAAAATTTTGTGCTTTGTTCAAAGGTGACACGACTACTGCCAATATAAGATAATATTCCCTTCTCGCCCATCTTTTTTTGTTTTTTCATAGTCAAATGAATGCTCTGATACAGAGGAAGAATTGAGTGTCCCAAGTAAGCAAAACTAGTTCCAGTAGTGGAACATACCTATGATCAATGCAAGGAGGTGCATGCGGGAGATGGACACTCGACAAGATTTTCCCTCCTGGGTATAGCGTGTCAAGTTGTGAAGGATATAAACAAGGATTTGCTTGGTTGAGGATGCAAAACTGCTAAGGAAAACAATTTATAAATCAAAGCGAGAACCGGCAATAGGCTCAATACTGCAAGCAATGACATGAGATGCAATCACAACTTAATGCCAAAAAATGTCCTTTTTCATAATCTTAGTCTACTTGGCTTGAAAAAGGGATAAACTTGCACCAAATAGATGTCCTTTCAAATCCAATTTATGAGTGTGAAAGAGACAAGTTCACTTGAAAATCTTTTCTCTTTTTGAAAATGAGTTGGAAAAGAGATTAAATCAAACTAGTTTAGGAGTCTTCTAGGTATAGGTCAACATGTTTATGAGTGAGAAATGACATTCAATGAGTCATATTTACATCAAAAAATCTTGGTTCCATTACCCAAACCTTTGTGCTACAGGGATTTCTTCAAGGGTTGACATGAATGACAACCAACCTTAACCAACAATCTCCCCCTTTGGCATTGATGGCAACACTCTGATGCAATACTGAAATCATATCACTCATGCTCCCCCTAGAACCATGCTTCTTTCCTCTGCATCTGATAAATCTACTCCCCCTAGAACCATGCCTCTATCCTCTGTGTCTGATAAATCTCTCCCCCTTTGTCATCAATGGCAAAGGTATCTTTCCATCCTGAGTTGCTCCCCCTGATTGAATTGTCATCTTATCGTGCTTCCTTGTGTACATCTAAGACATATAAGATAATCATTCAAAAATCATTCAATTTGGAGTATAAATAACTCCAAGTCTTTGGCGAAGATATTCAAAGGCTTCCCATGGAAGTGGTTTTGTAAAGATGTTTGCCACTTGTTCTTTTGTTCTCACATACTCAACTATGATGTTCTTTTCTGCAACCTGTTCCCGTAGAAAGTGATACTTGATTGGAATGTGCTTCATCTTGGCGTGCATCACCGAGTTTTTTGAGATACTGATGGCACTTGAATTATCACAATATATTGGAATGGGCTCATCATACTCAACCTGTATATCTGTCAAAGTTTGTTTCATCCAAAGAACCTGTGTACAACATGTTGTTGCTGCAATATACTCTGCCTTGACTATAGATAGAGATATTGATGATTGTTTCTTGCTTATCCATGATACCAAACACTCACCTAAGTAGAGCGTTGCTACACTNACAACATGTTGTTGCTGCAATATACTCTGCCTTGACTATAGATAGAGATATTGATGATTGTTTCTTGCTTATCCATGATACCAAACACTCACCTAAGTAGAGAGTTGCTACACTAGTGCTTCCTCGGTCATCAATACAACTTGCGCAATCTGCATATGTGTAGGAAATAAGTGATAGATCTTTTCCTTTTGGATACCACAATCCAAACTCTTCTGTTCCTTTTAGATATCTTAAGATCCTCTTAACTGCTAATACATGTGATTCCTTTGGTGCTACTTGAAATCGTGCCACCTGTCCAACTGCCTTCATTACATCTGGTCTATATGTTGTCACATATAGTAGGCTTCCAATCATTGACCTGTATAGCCTCTGATTTGTAGACTTCGAATCATCATCTTTGCTCAACTTACAACTGGTTTGCATGGGAGTGATAAATGGTTTGCAATCTTCCATTCCGAACCTCTTTAGCATTTCTGTGATATACTTGGTTTGAGAAATAAAAATTCCTTGGTTTCTTTGACGTATGGGAAGTCCTAGAAAGATGGATAGTTCTCCAAGTAATGACATTTCAAATTCATTTTGCGTGTCTTTTGCAAATTTCTGGCTTAACCTGTCATCATCACTACCAAAAATAATATCATCAACATAAACTTCAATTAATAAAATATTACCTTGACTTACCTTAATGTAGAGGTTGTTGTCTGCACTTCCTTTTCTGAACCCTGCCTGTTGAAGATAGTTATCTAGTCTGGAGTACCATGCTCTAGGAGCCCGTTTTAGACCATACAAGGACTTCTTTAATTTACACACATAGTCTATGTTCTCTGACAACTGAAATCCTTCTGGTTGTTTAATGTAGACTTCTTCTTCAAGTTCCCCATTCAAAAATTTGATTTTAATTCCATCTGATATAGTTTAACATTTTTGGAGCATGCATAAGCTAAAAGCATACAGATTGCTTCCATTCTGGCAACTAGGGAAAATGTCTCTTCAAATTCGATTCCTTCAATCTGTGCATATCCTTTACATACCAATCTAGCTTTGTTCCTTGTAACCTGTCCATCTTCATTCAATTTATTCCTAAAAACCCATTTTGTGTTGATCACATTCTTATTCTTTGGTCTTGGAACCGATTCCCAAGTGTCATTTTTCTCTATTTGATCCAATTCTTCATCCATGGCCTTATTCCAAAATTCATCCTTGTTGGCTTCTTCAAAATAGTTTGGTTCAATTGTAGATAAGAGTGTTAGGTGTGTTTGTTCTAGTGAACGGATTTTTCTTCTAGTCTCAACTCCTGCATCTTTGTTTCCAATAATATGATCTGAAGGATGATTCTTTTGTACTCATTTTCTAGGTGTCTTTGGAGAAACTTGTTGAACTAGCTCTTCTACTTCTGTTGGATTCTCTTCATCTTCATCTTCCTATTATACTTATTTTTCATCTTCTTCTTCGAAAAGTTGTTCCATTGATTTGTTTTCTTCTTCCTTTGCTTCTGGTTTGCCTGTTTCATCAATTGCTACGTTGATTCTTTCCACAACTTTGTTTAATCTTAGATTGTAACACTTGTATGCTTTCCTCGTACTTGAGTAACCAACAAGTATTCAATTGTCGACATGAGAGTCAAACTTTCCCATTCTACCATATTATCTTTTGATGTAACATTTGCTTCCAAAAACTCTAAAGTGATTCACATTTGTTGGTCTTCCTTTCCATAGCTCGTAGGGAGTTTTATCATTTTTGTTTCTGAGAATTATTCTGTTTTGAATGTGAACTTTTGTATGCACTGGATGTGTCCAAAAAATATCTGTCAACTTTGAATCCATTATCATTGTTCGAGCCATTTCTTGTACTGTCTTGTTCTTTCTTTCAACAACTCCATTTTGTTTAGGTGTCCTAGCAACGAAGAATTGCCTTTTTATTCCATGATTACTGCAGTAGTCCGTAAATTCCTTTGAGGTGAATTCTCCTCCACTATCCGATCTTAATCATTTGATTCTTAAATCCATCTCATTTTAAACCATTTCCTTATATATCTTGAAGTTTTCAAAAGCTTCTGACTTGTTCTTGAGAAAGAAAACTGCAGTCATTCTTGTATAATCATCAACTAATAACATAAAGTATCTCTCACCTTTTAAGCCTTTTGTTGTAGTTGGTCCAACTAGATCAGTATGCACAATTTTCAGTGGTTTTGTTGTTAAATAATCCTTTGATTTGAAACTGGCCTTTGTTTGCTTTCCTTGTTGGCAATGCTTGCATAAAGTGTTGGTTGGTTTTGTGATCTGGGACATTTATCTAATTGCTTCTCTTTTGTTGACTTTGACAAGGTTATCAAAATGCATGTGACCCATTCGTCTGTGCCATATCCAACTTTTATATTCCTTTCCTAGACAACACTTTTCATTTCGAATTTTGCTTAACACATATATGTTGCTTGAAGGTCTTGCAGTTGTAGCGACCAATTTCCTTGAACCTTCTTTTCTTATCTCACACTTTTGTGAATTGAATATAACTTTATGACCTTGGTCACACATTTGACTCACACTTAAAATATTATGTTTCATATCTTCTACTAGTAGAACATTTTTTGCCTTTTCATTCTTGTTCCCAATTCGGACTATGCCTTTTCCAATGATTTTGGCTGAATCATCATTTCCGAAGGAGACTGATCCATCTCTTTCCTTTCGTAATGTAAGAAACTTGTATCTATCGCCTGTCATGTGTTTTGAACATCCACTGTCAACATACCAACCACGTTTCTTCTATTTAGCTTGTAGAGCGACTGTGCATTCTTCATTGCTATATTGATCTTGCTTTCTTATCCATGTCATTTTTTGAGGTTCTTGTTTGTGACTCTGTTGAGGTTCTTTAGGAGGGACTATCATTCTGCAATTTTTGGCCATGTGTCCAAAATTGTTACATTTGTAACATTCCACTTAAGTGCTCAAAGATTCAAACCTGTTGTAACTTCCTCTCTATGCTTCACTAGGTCTTCTTGAATAACCCCTTTGTGTATGTCTCTCTTAGTAGTTATTGTTCCTATTGTTAGCTCTGCAATTTACAACTTTATGTCCAAAATTATTACATGAATAACATAAACCAAAAAATATAGTTTGATATCTGGTAGTAGAAGATCTTTTGAAAGGAGGTGCTCTTATGAATCATTCTTCTTCTTGAGGCATGTCTATCTGTTGTTGATTCTAAAATCTGAATCTTCTCGGTGGAGGAGTGTCCCTGTAATCTTCCTTGTATATCTTTTTATCCCATTTGATTGTTTCTGCATATTTTTTTGGATTTGTTTCTTGCTCTGTTGTTTTGGAGCTTGATCTCTTTTTTGTCTGATTGTATCTAAGTCCGAACTTGTCAAGATGATATTTTTGACTGCTGATAATGTCATCCAGAACTTTTGAGCTATTCTGCATATTTTTCTTTTGAATATCCTTTCTTAGTGTGACAATATTTGCTTCTATGTTTCCAATGATCCTGTCCTTTCCTTCTAGATGTTCTTTGAGTACTTCTTCAATTATTTTATCTTCTTCTATTTGAATCTTCAATTTTGTGATCATATGTTCTAGTTCTTGAGTGCCTTTTTTCTTATCTAGTTATACTTGTAGTTTCTTGTTTTTCTTTTTTTCTCTTATGATAACTTCTATGGCACTCATTAATTCTTCTCGGAAGTCAACTTCTGCCTCTTCAATTTCTTCTTCATATGCTTCTTCATATTCTTTTTCAGAGTCTTCTACTACCATGAATAGAACTCTCCCTGTTTCACTGTCACTGACTTCATCTTCATCTGATGATGAGATGTCTTCTTTGGTGCAAAAGATTTTCTTGAAAACTTTCTTTGTAGTTCTTTTACCTTTATATGTTTGTCTGCCTTTTGAATAACCTTCATCATTTATCTTTTTCTTATGAGTACATTTGTTAGGAAAATGACCAATACCATCACAATTAAAACAAATTAAAGGAAGATTACTTCTATACCTACTGTTGTTTCCCTTGTTCAGTCTTTTGACGAAGTTGGCCACTTCTTCATCATCTTCCGAGACGTCGTTGCTACTGCTATATTCTTCTTGTTCATTTTTCTTTTTCTTTGATATTTTGGATGCTTTGAAGGTTACTTCTTTTACATCTAGATTTTCCTATTTAGTTCTCATCTCATATGCTGTGAAGATTCCATGCAGTTCATCCATGCTTATTGAGTTTAGATTCGATTTTTCTTCTAGTGTTGATATCTTAGGGTTTAATCTCATAGGAAGAGATCTTAGTACCTTTTGAACAATTACAGATTCTTCGATTTCTTCTCCCAATCCTATGATTGCATTCACTATTTTATCGACTCGTAAGAAGTAGGATGCGATATCTTCATATTCCTTCATTTTTAGTTGTTCGAACTAACCTCTATAAGTTTGAAGCTTTGCTGCTTTGACTTTTGAATCTCCTTCATAAACATTTCGAAGCTTGTCCCAAATATCTTTAGCATATTTACAATGTGCAACTTTGGTGAATATTGTATCACTGAGACCATTCAAAAGTTCACTTTTGGCTTTGAAATTATTCTCACTGAGTTTCACTTCTTTTTCATTTGTTGGTGAAACTGTTGGTGTTGTGTATCCATCTACAATTGATTGCCAAACTTGAAATCCCTGTGCCTGTACATATGTCTTCATCCTTATGCTCCAAAAAGCATACTTATGTCCATCAAAATGTGGTATTCCATTTTTATACGAGTTGGTACTCTCCATGATCTACCTTTCAGTGGTTAAACTGATTTCTGAAGGAACCTTCTCTGATACCAATTGTTGTATTACTGAGAGGGGGGGTGAATCAGTAATAGCGTAATTATAATCCTTTTTCTTCAAATGTTATATCAATGTAGAATTATTATCCAATAATGAGTAGTAAGAAATAAAAAATCACACACATACACAGTACACCAGTGTTTTACGTGGAAACCCAAATCAGGAGAAAACCATGAAATGTTTTTTCTTATATGTCTTGGAGAATTACATTCATTGGAAGCACCAAATTCCTTTGTTTTCCATCTACAACTGGAAGGAGGCTCCAACCCCCTAGCTTCTCAGGCTACAACCTGAGGGAAGCTCCAACTCCCCAATTCTCTAGCTACAACCATAAGGAGGCTACAACCCCCTATGTTCTTTGGCTACAACCGGAAGGTGCCTATAACCAACTGTCCTTGCCCCGTCCTGCCACCCTGAAGTAGAAGTAGAATGATGGAACCACTGTCACACTACCACTGTGAGATATACTGTTGTAAACCTGTACCAATAAATATGAACCATGCATCAACCATGCATCAACCTGTACCCCAACTTGTACCATAAACAAGTGCATCAACCATGCACCAACCTCTACCAAACAACCTGTAATCAACCTGTACCATAAACTAGTGCATCCAACAATGTACCAAGTATGTACCAATCATGTGTCAACTACTCATCAATATGTACCAAAATCATCAACTATACACCTCATGTATGTGCCAACTCATCAACTACTTGTCTCAACCATGTACTCAACATGTACCTCAACCAAAAGCCCTCATCAATTTCATCATCCAAATATGATTTGTAGTTTTTTAATAGACCTAGTGTATATGATCACATTCCTACAAAACCTCCTTAACTTTAACAACAAGAGACTAGCATTTTCGTCAAACTTTTCTTTAGTCTCACATGCCTAGTTTTGGATTAGTCAACAACCCTAACTTGAAGTAATCATAACTTTGAACTTGTAATGTATAAAGATATGAAACTGATACACAATGTTCTTCAGTGTGTTTTATGAAATTCCTCCAGGTTTCACTACTTGGAACCTCTCAGTAAAGGATTTATAGCAAAAATGGCATACCTTGCTGAATTTTGTCTTATTCTAGAGAGCAACCTTGTAGAGCATGCCCCACATGAAATATTCATTGAATTGATCTAAAACTGATACAAAGAATAGTACATATTGTAACCTAACTAAAAAATTTGGTCTCATGGAATTTGGATATGTTATGAAGAAGTTATGACGTTTTTACCTGAAACACCTATTTTTGACTAGTTTCAGGACTAGCCACAAACCCTATTTTGCACGGAGTGTAACTCCAAAAATACAACGACCCACAAGATGAATTTTTTACCACAGATACTTGGCTATGTTTTCTCAATTTAATATAAATTTCATGGTCTGAATCATTATATAAAAAAAGTTATAGCGAAAATGGCAAGATGACCTGTAAATAACATACCTTAGAAAACACCATCAAAAGAATTTATCCTTCCTTGCATTTCGGCCTTCTTTTCTTCACCTTACCTCATAAATTAGGCTTATATATCCTTGGTTACCTTAGACATCTATAGATATTCAATATGCTCAAGTGTGATTAAAATGAGAGAGCCTTGCCTCTTATTTATACTCTTCAAGTAGCTTCCTTAAAAACATCTTCTAGGTCACTTGGCCCACTTTCCTTATTTTAGGGTTAACCCACTTCTAATTTCTCCATTAAATTTATTTTTGAAATAATTTATTTTGCATTCAATTTGAATTATAATAGAATCATCACTTCACTTTATTATTTACCTTTTAAAATCTCTTAAACCACTTTGACTACTTTGACCTTTTGGGGCTTCTAGATGACATATGAGGGTCCTCCAACTTCGTAAGGCCGTAACTCTCAAACCGTGAGGAGTTATGTGACATTATACATACCACCAGAAATGGAATGACATGTAATATACATCTAGAATAGTATTACCTTCAAATATAGCAAAAATCATACCTTTATCCATCAAACAAACTTGGGTCCATTACCCAAACCTGGGTTCTCCAACTTCACATGGTTATAACTCTCTAATCGTGAGGAGTTAAGTGACATTCTACATACCACTGGAAATGACATGATAAGCACTATCCATATAGGATAGTTTCCCTAACAAATTCACTCTCCTTCATCTCATTATTCCACAATTAATCATGGGTTATCTTACTCCACAAAACGTCTTCCCGTGAGGGATTTCACCATAAGGGGACCACTTTGGAGTTCATCCATAATTGCTTCTTATCAACCATGACAAAACAATAATGAGTGATATTTACATCAAAAAATCTTGTGTCCATTACCCAAACCTTTGTGCTACAGGGTTTTCTTCAAGGTTTGACATCAATGACAACCAACCTTAATCAACGCCCTATATGCGACTGTGAACATTGCAGTCCGCGTATATGTCTGTAAACATTGTTTTTTACTGATTTCTAACTCAAAAAATGGTTTTTTTCTTGCAAGATGGTGCTAGAGTGGAGGGAAAGGGAACACGAGGAGGTAGATGTTGTTGTGGAAAGAGATCCAAGGGCCCAAATGGCCTTGAAAAGATGCGGGTTGTATAAGTTTTGGGCTCTCAAAAGGATGAGGGCCCAAGTGAGATTGCTATAGTTTCTCGTGGATTATTGGGATCTAGATAGTGATAGATTCAACCTTGATGGGTAACCATTAAGGATTGAAATCGAGGACCTTTATTTCTTGACAAGGTTGTCGCGTTTGGTTGAGGTGGTCAATCTCAAATCCTGGGGATCTGAGAGCAGTATGAAGATAGAGGAATATATAGATGCTCATTTCATTGCAGGGACCAAGAAGTTTGGGAGTCAAATCCCCATTCGAGAGATAAACAATCTAAGCCTCAAGATTGTTTTCCTCATTTTGACACAAATCACAGGATTGACCTCGTTGCACCTCCAGTGTATGACTGGTGCACCTCACTACTAGCTAACATGAATATGCAGTTGACAGAATGAAAACAAGGTGGTAATAGGAACTTCAGGTTTCCTTCCATCTTGTGTAGATTTTTCTTCAAGCAGGTTCCAGGTTTGGTACCTAGAGTTGAGATCATTTAGCGTGGACCTCGCGATCCAACCATGGTATGGTGGGCCAAGGTTATGAGACGATAGGGGGAGGCAGGGTGCCCACACCCTACAATGATGACTTCTTCTACTGGTGGATACAAAAGGTCATAGCTCTGGATGACTACCCTTATGTAGGGATCGACTTCAGAGGGGACCCTGACATGCCATTACCACCAGGGACCGCCTATGGGGACATAGGTATGTTAAAGTTTTTTAAATATTTCATTTTTTTTGTATTTTTGTATAGGATAACAAAAAATATTTGTGGATGATGTTTAAGTACTAATTAGACATGTATGTGATGTAGACGTAGGTCCACGATGGCCGGATGGGATTCCACGACATCGTTGGAGGCACAGGGGAGATGAGGCAATGAGAGGAGAAGCATAGAGAGTCCTTCAAAACATGTAGGGCAACCTGTCTCATTTGACGCAAAGGATTCTACTGGTTCAAGTGGAGGATATGCCAGAGGCTATGCAGCGACAGGTGGTAAGTGTGGCTCATGCTTGGGTGTGACTCTTTCGACGTCTCACAAACGTCATAGTTTTCTATCATGACATTCATCCAACTCCACAGGCGTAGATGTCATGACTTTTGTATTATCGGTTGTATATGTGTATTGAGGGTGTTAGCCCCAATTTTTTACTATAAACATCATATTTTTTGAAATATATATAAAAACATGGTTCTTTGTCTTTACTTATGTTACAATATGTACATTAATGAGAATGTTTTCTTTGCTTTAGTTATGTGACAAATGCCAATCTAAAACAAAATTATCATATGCATCGAATACATGATTAGAACTCCTAGTTATGTGATGATAAGTAATAAAATCAAACTGTCGTTCTAAACTTCATACCCATAGAAATTGTCGGAATAAAGTAGGGTCAAGCACATGGTAACTGTCATTCAACTGACATACTACTAACTGGGAATCTAGGAGAACCTCTATAGAGCGAATACCATGCAAAATGGCATCGCGAGTTTTTTTTATAACAATGCTATATTCGGACACATTATTTGTGGATGGACCTAAGCATATGCCACCTGAAGACACTAGTAGGCCATTGGGTGAGTAAACAACCAAAGAGACAGAATCCAATTTCCTTGTATGACGACTGGCTCTGTCTGCGAATTCTAGGTAGATCGAAGACTTCATTGACATCTGCCAACCAAGGGAAAACTCGATAAGCAAGTTGAAGATGAAAACATAAATGGAAAATATATATACACTAAATTACATTAGTATACAAAGATTTACGCCTAAGCGTGGGGCTCAAGCATAATATATTTTCAAGTAGATCCCATTCCTCGGCTCAACCAACATGTTCCCTTCATAATTTTCTAATTCATAGGCTCATTTTTCTAAGACATGTCGCACGATATAGGGATCGTGCCACATGGGTTTAAACTTTCCTGCCCCCAGTGGTTCTTTGGCTTGATCATATAAAAGGACCAAGTCACCCTTAGCGTACAACCGAGGATAGACATACTTATCTTATTGGACCTTGAGACATCTTTTATTCAGTTTGATAGTTGTAGATATGTCTCGACGTTGATCGTCAAGACTCTCTAGGTGCACGAGGCGTCGTTCGAGATCAAAAGTGTTAGGTAGGAGCGCAACTGCCAATCTAAGAGAAGAGATTTCGCATTCAATAGGTAAGATCGACTCCACACCGTGTACTAACTAGAAAGGAGAAAAACTGGTGGCAGTCTTGACCAAGGTTCAATATGCCCAATGTGCGGGATATAGCATGATATGCCAGTCAGATTTTCTCTGGGTGACCATTTTTTGCAAAATGGTATTGAGAGACTTGTTTATGACCTCTACCTATTCATTTTCCTGGGGCTATTAAGGGGAAGAATTATCATGCTTAAAGCCCAGTTTAGATGCCAGTTCTTCCATCATTTCATTCTGAAAGTGACTGCCATTATCAGTGATAATCTCACTTAGGATAATGAACCTAGCGATAATTTGATTGAATACAAAGAAGGTGGTAGTCTTCCCATTGGATTTAACTGTAGTCATGGCCTTGAACCACTTAGTAAAGTATTCTATGGCTAAGATAATGTGTTGATTCCCCCCAGCCAAAGTTGGGTTGCAATCCACAAAGTCCACCCCCCACTCGGTGAAGGGACCAAAAATAATGACTGGATGGAGAGGGGTTGGATGCGAGTGCATTTTCTGAGTGAACACCTAGCAGGGGTGACACTTATTAACCAATTCAATGTAATATTTAAATATAGATGACCAAAAATAACTGCCTCGCAAAAGTTTTTGGTTTATCGCAATCCCAGATAGAAGACCACCACAATCCTCACTGTGGCAATCATATAGCATAGAATCGACTTCTTTGTGAGTTAAAAAACGATGCAAGATATTGTTTATTCCTCGACCATAAAAAGTGTCGTCGGCGATAAGGTAGTTCTTAGCTTGGTATCATATACGTCGTTGGTCATCTCGCGAGAGATGCTGAGGGAACTTCAAAGTTTGAAGATGGAGAACAATGTCTCCATACCAGGGGTCTGACGATGAGACAAGGAAAATGTGTTCATCCACAAATGAATCAACATGGATAACATCCTCATATAATCGCAGGAAGTTGGATATTAACTTTGAAAAGACTAGTTATTTCTTGGATTTCGTCGAAGTGGAATTAAGATCGAATTCTTGTAAAATAACAATCCATTTATTGTACTTTCCCCCCTATGATACACCTGTTAAGGATGTATTGAAATGTATTGACATCGACAACCACAGTAGTCTTGCAAGGCAATATATAATTTCATAATCATTGGACTGCATGGAAGACAACCAAAGCTAGATTTTCAACGTGTGAATATTTGAGTTCAAGTCTGACTAAGTTTCGACTAAGATATTAAATGACGTGCTCATGGAGCTCATCATCCTCTTAAACCAGTACCATACCATTTGTCTCTTTGAACGTAGCGACATAAAGCAAGTAATATCTACTGTAGTTAGGAGACTTCAATAGAGGTGTCGATACCAAGGCTTTCTTCAAAGCATAGAAGGATTCCTAGGCTCGCTCATCCCAGATAAAAAGGGTGTCCTTCTTCACGAGATGCATGAGACCCTTAGTAATATTGGCATAGTTCACTATAAACCGACGTAAAAAGTTGTTTTTCCCCTGTAAACCTTGAATTTGTCGAATAGTGCACAGGGGAGGCAATCAAAGTATTGCCTCAAACTTTAATGGATCTACCATGAACCCAGTCTCAAAGACTGAAAACCATAGAAGATGTCCCGACCTAATGCAAAAGATGAATTTATGAGGGTTCAACTGGATGCGATAATGACGACATATTTCAAAAACTAGCCGAAGGTGCTTAGGGTGATCCGCTCTCTTACGACAGTGAGCAATAAGATCGTCAAGATAGGCTTCGACTATATGCTTTAGATTGTGAAATGCGAAGGTCGTAGCACGTTGGAAGGTTGCTCCGACATTTTTAAGGCTGAAAGGCATTTTCTGGTATGCGAAAGTACCCCAAGAAAAAATAACTTTCATCTTATGTTGATCCTCGAGTTTAATCTGAATTTGGTTATACCTTGGAAATCATTCCATAAAAGAAAAAACCTCACTTCCTGCAAACTCGTCGAGAATATGATCGATGAAGGGTGTCAGGAAGTTATCTTTAGGACAAGCCTTGTTCAAGTCATGTAAATCCATGCATACACTGATGGTTCCTTGCTTCTTATTCACATGAGTGAGATTGGATACCCATTCAGTCAAGGGAATTGAGTAGATAAAGCCATCATTAAGCAGTTTCTCTACCTCTGCCTTAATAGCACGAGCCTTCCGGGGATTGACAACTCTAATATGTTGTCGAACATGTTTATCATCCAGGTAAGTTTTAATCTCATGTTCAAAAATTCGAGGGTCGATTCCTAGCATCGCTTCATATGACAAAGCAAATACATCTTGGAATTCCTTGAAGAGTTCGGTGTAGATCAAAATTTATTCTGGAAAACAATCTACGTTGATGTATACATTTTCAATCTTTCCAGGGATACAAGAGATATCGATCGTGATGGTAGGTGAGATACTCGCTATGTTTCCTTCGACATAAATGTCGTGTGTATCAAGCGGAACTATGGCATGAACGACTATCTCGCTCAAAGTAGATCTAAAGTCATCTTGTTCAATTCTAGCCATCTCTGGGAGAATATCATCCCAAGGTTTGTCAGAACCATTCATGGCCTCGATGATAGCTTCATCCGAGGAAAAAGTCTTATCGAGGAAGTGATGTGAACACGGGCTCAAGAGCAAGATCCTCCTCGTCCGTTTGTGAGGTAACATGATTTGGATTGGTGAAAGATTCAAGAACAACTTGATACACTATCTCTACTGCCGATAGTGGCACGACCATTCTAGTATGTGACTAACCTTCACAAGACATAGTCGAGGAAGGTAGGGTCCAAGGATCGTTAAAATAGGAAGTGCGGAAAGGAATGAACCTCTCTAATGAAACATACCTACTGGACATGGAATAAATAGGGTGAATCGGTGCCATGAAGTTGAAGGTACCCATAAGGGATAAATACATTTCGATACCGATATTCTTAGTTTACGGCTAAGAATTTTTTATCATGGGGATCGATGGTCCAACAGATGCAATGGGACTAGCATACTTAAATGACAATTGATTGATCATCATGATATTCCCATCATGAGTAAAACAAAGAGTACGGAAGACAGATGATATGATGGAATTCATAGCATAAGTCCAATTGCATCCTATTAACAAGTTATAATCGAGGGGCGCATCAACCATCTCGACATCCACCTCTACCGTCTTCCCACCTAATTGGACCAAAGAGGTAGGAAGAATACCGTGAGGGGGGAAGGAACGACTGTCAAAAGAAGTCAACATGGTCGAAGACTTAGAAAGTTTCAGAGAGTCGAGGGATTTCCAACAGACTAGGGACATCACACATATTGCAGCGTCTTCATAACCAATAGTACGCTTGATGGTATATTTCGAGTAACCCCGGTGGATTTGGAATGCCACATGGTAAGGCAGGTGAAGCTTCACATCTGTGACACCAAACTTGATAACTTTCGATCCACAAGGATCTAGAGCTCCTAACATATATAACAAGGCATTCCTCTATGAAGAACACATTTGGAGTACCTCCAGGGCTGACATCGCACAAGGGGTTTGACCCAGGTCCTCAACAATAGAGTAATTCTAGGTAGGTCTAGCATTAGGATTGTGGGTAGAGAGCTTGAGTACTCCTTTCGGAATATGAGGAAATGGCTCTGGTTTTTTGATTTTTAGGGGCATCTCTGGAGGAGGAGGAGACTCTAGACTAGGTACAGTTTGTGGAGAACTGTAATCGCGAGATCAATTGGCTACATTAACTTCAGATTTGACCATATTGATGCATAAACTGTCATTGTCTTGTGATGGTGGGTTTTGACTCCCACTCACCACATTTTTGACATTCGAGGACCTCGAGGCCATGTGATGGTTATGTGGAAAAGGATTTGTCAGCACAACATATGGTAGAGATAAAAGCCTCACAACTTTCGCAAGTTTGGGGCATAAATGGGTAAGGTGATCGTCTTTCACCTTTATTTCTTTCCCTCACCAACATTATTATTCATCTTGATCTCATTATTACCTTTGTACTTGGGTTTATTATTCTTCCCACCCTTACGATTATTATTATGTCCTCTCTTCTTATTCCTGCCTGGTTGCTGGTTACCATTTGGGTCGGTTGACAATTTCACAGAATGTACATCCACCGACTAAGTGGTATTAGAAGACACATACGAAGTTGGCCGTCCTACAAACTGGTTTAGAGACAACTCTTTTAAATGGCTTGTCACTGAGTCTGCAGATTTCACATTGGCGGAGCCTACAATGCCATCATCATGCGGCCCATGCTTTTGTCTAGGGTCATAGTTTGACCTCGCTTCATCATGAATAATCTTGTATAACATCTCAGACTGAGCATATATAAGATCTAACAATTGGGCTTTGAAAATTGATTCTTGCTTAGATGTAACCCCGGATGTAGAAACATCCTTCGAAATATAAGGTTGTAGAGACTTAAGGAACCACTCTAGCAAGAACTCTGGGGGTATGCAAGCCTTGATCAACCTCTTTTGTCTACGCCACTCCTGGATGTGATCCAAGATATGAGTGGCTTTGTCCTGGCATAAGGTCGACAAAAGTTGTAAACCAACATTGTAATGAACCGATAATTGGAAGTGGTTAAGGAAGACTAAAATCATCTGACTAAAGGTTTCGTATGCCCCCCTAGGTAGCTCGATATACCATTTCATGGAAACCCTCGTGAGGGTGCATCGAAACAATCTTAACCGAACATAATCATCGTTAATGGAATTCGAAGAGCACCAAAGGTGAAAAGTAGTAATGTGATCACCAGGATCCTTGCCATTCTTGCCTTCAAATTTTGGAATATCCAAAGGAATCTTGGTGGGAATGGGGGGGCATGTAGGATAATGACACACAGGATCATTCATCAACTTACACAAGTCTAACAGATTGAACGTGGCTAGAAAAGGGAGATGGGGTTGCGACATCTGGCCCTAGGTGCCCTAGAAATATTGTGGTTCGGGAATCACAACCCATCCAGGGTTCTGGTAAGCACCATGGCCCTACCCGGGATTGTAAGGACCTCCCCCAGGATGATTCATAAGGGGTTGGTTGGGCACCATTCCAGTAGGAATGTTCTAATGAGGGTTATAAAAACTTCCCCCAACCAGAGTTGACCTAGGTTGGGGGTTGTCCAAGGTGTGAAACTGACCTCCTCCGGGTGTGAATTCGGAGGATAAATGTGGATTTGTCATGCAAAACGTGTTGGTCAGAATCAACATTAATAAGGTGAGTGTAAAGGAAGGAACATTAGAAAAAGATTGTCTGCTAGGTTCATTACTCCATCCAGAAGCAACAGGATTAGACCCGAGGTTAAAAGGAGGAATGCCTCCCACGATAGGAGTCATTTGAGGGACCTAAGTGCCACCAAATGAGAAAGGAGTATAAGGAGTATTTGTGCCCCCAAGTCCAATGCTAGCATTAGTGCCAGCTGTTGGGATGGAGTTTGAAAACTGCGATGTAAAATTTGACATACCATAGGAAAAGGGACTAGAGGCCATAGGGATGGACTAAACATTATATCTCGGTGAGTGACCAAGAGACCCAAATGAGTTCATGTCTATAGGTTGATTATTCACTATAGGATAGGAAATAGTGATGATAGGTTCCCTCGACACTACAACCATTGTGGTTGAAGGAGTCAAAGGAGTACCATTAACTGTTGGATTACTGAGAGGGGGGGTGAATCAGTAATAGAACAATCTAATCATTTTTAACCATATAATCCAAGTGTTATATCTATGTAGCATTATCATCCAATAACTACAGAGTAAATAAGCAATGAACAAATGAACAATCATACACATACAAAATACACCAGTGTTTTACGTGGAAACCCAAAGTGGGATAAAACCACGTAATGCTTTTTCTTATATGTCTTGAAGAATTGCATTCATTAGAAGCACCAACTTTCTTTGTTTTCCAGCTGCAAATGGAAGGAGGCTCCAACCCCCTTGTTTCTCAGGCTACAACTTGAAGGAAGCTCCAACTCCCTTATTCTCTGGATACAGCTAGAAGGAGGCTACAACCCCCTATGTTCTTCGGCTACATCCAGAAGGTGGCTACAACCACCTGTCCTTGCCCCGTCCAACCTCCCTGAATTAGAAGTAGAATTATGGAACCCCTGTCACACTATCACTATGAGATATACTGCTATAAACCTGTACCCATAAACCTGAACCATGCATCAACCATGCATCAACCTGTACCTCAGCCTATAATCAACATGTACCATAAACAAGTGCATCAACCATGCACCAACCTGTAACAAATAACCTGTAATCAACCTTTACCATAAACAAGTGCATCCAACCATGTACCAAGTATGTACCAATCATGTTTCAACTACTCATCAACTATGACTCATCAATATGTACCAACATCATCAACTATACACCTCATGTATGTGCCAACTCATCAACTACTTGTCTCAACCATGTACCCAACATGTACCTTAACCAAAATCCCTCATCAATTTCATCATCCAAATATGATTTGTAACTCTGTAATAGACTTGGTGTATATGATCACATACCTGCAAACCTTCCTTAACTTTCACAACAAGAGACTAGCATTTTCATCAAACTTTTCTTTAGTCTCACATGACTAGTTTGAGATTAGTCAACAACCCTAACTTGAAATAATCATAACTATGTACCTATAATGAATAAAGATCTGGAAATAGTACACAATGTTACTTAGTTTGTTTTATGCAATTCCTCTAGGTGTCACTATTTGTAACCTCTTAGAAAAGGATTTATAACAAAAATGGCATACCTTGTTGAATTTTGGCTTATTCTAGAGAGCGACCTTGTAGAGCGTGCCCCGCATGGAGTATTTGTTGAATGGATCTAAAAATGTTACACATAATACTAAAGATTGTACTCTAACCAACACATTTTGTCTTACTGAATTTGGATCTGTTATGAAGAATTTATGACGTTTTTACTCGAAACACCTTTTTTAGACTAGTTTCAGGACTAGCCACAAACCCTATTTTTCACGGAGTGTAACTCCAAAAACAACAACCCACAAGCTGAATTTCTTACTACATATACTTGGATATGCTTCCTCAATGACCTATCTATTTCATGATATGAATAATTATATAAAAATATTTATTGCGAAAATGGTGAGATGACCTGTAAATAACATACCTTAGAAAGCATCATCAAAATAATTTATCCTCCCTTGAATTCCGACCTTCTTTTCTTCACTTTCCCTCTGAAATTTGCCTTAGATATCCTTTGGTTACCTCAGTCACCTATAGATATTCAATATGCTCAAGTGTGATGTAAAATGTGAGAGCCTTGCCTCTTATTTATACTCTCCAAGTAGCTTCCTTAAAAACATCTTCTAGGTCACTTTGCCCACTTTCCTTGTTTTAGGGTTAACCCACTTCTAATTTCTCCATTAAATTTATTATTTAAATAATTTATTTTGTATTCACTTTGAATTATAGTACACTCATCGCTTCACTTTATTATTTACCTTCTAAAATCTCTTAAGCCACTTTGACTACTTTGACCTTTTGGGGCTTCTAGATGACATATGAGGGTCCTCCAACTTTGTAAGGCTATAACTCTCAAACCATGAGGAGTTATGTAACGTTCCACATACCACTAGAAATGGCATGAAAATAACTATCTATCTAGGATAGGTTCAATGACAAATTCACTGACCTTCATCTCATTATTCCACAAATAAACATGGGTTCTCTAACCATACTTCTAGGATAACTCAATCCGCAAAGCGTCTTCCCGTGAGGGATTTCACCATAAGGGGACCACTTTGGAGTTCATCCATTTGTACTTATTATCAACCATGACAAGACAATAATGAGTCATCTTTACATCAAACAAAATTGGTTCCATTACCCAAACCTTTGTGCTACCGAGATTTCTTCAAGGTTTGACATCAATGAAAACCAACCTTAATCAACATTAACTATAATAGGTGTGGGATTCGAAGGGCTCCTAGTACCTTGATGACTCGGTTCAATACTAATCCTTGTACAATCACAAGTCTGATAAGTGGAGGTCTGTGTACCACGTTTAAATAACTCTACACCTTATAGAAGGAAAAGACTCAAAATGCAGTGGTAACTGTAACAAGCGGCGAGACCTGTGGGGAAGCTGGTATGGCTCCATGATGACTCAAGACTCAAGATATATAAAAAACAAATCCTAAGGCCAACTAGTAATCAAAGAGCACACCAAAAATAATCAAATGACGAATATGCACACAAACAGGATAAAGTAGCTGAAAGGGACCTCTCTCTCTAAAGTAGGCATGCCTCGCCCAAGAGGGGCTTGAGAATCTGTTGCTAAAGATTGGAGGAACCATAATCAGTTATGAGGGCCCTCATGGGCTTAACAAACATTCGGTTAGATCCCCCTAGAGAGGTAATCCTCCATAAAGGCTGTGTGTTGTTCGACCCTTATCTAACCTAGGGTACTTGCAGAATAACCTCTGCAAGTAACCTATGTGGTACTTAAGTAAAACAACTAAGCAACCACAGTATGACCAATTCACAGGAGAACAGTCGTAAGTCAGGTCCACCGTATGGGAAAGGTAGAAAATCTTGAAACCTTGAAAGCATCGCCTCTCACAGAGGTAAGGGCACTAGAAATATCCCCATATACGAATAGATCCCTATAGATATATCTGACGCTAAGAAGGTATTGGGGGGATATCCATTCAACCAACCTCACGAGACCTCATGCTTAAATATGGTGTAAGAAAAGCGTCCTGATATTATCGATTATACAATGGATTTCTCCACTCCCTTAGTCATACACATATGTTGATTTAATAGCCTTGGAGAAGTTTACTCACAATATCATATTCCAAGGCTCTAAATCCTAAGCTAGTTTGTGCACCCTAGAAAAATAAAATCGTTACTAATCAATTTGAAATTATAGCGTTACTTTTAATGGCCTTGCTTAATCAAAAGGTGTGGTCGTGAAACTAGTGATGTTATGACTCAACAAGTAAAATAAATGAATATGAATACAATGCAAAGTCCTAACTTCAATTTCCAATAAACGATATGCTTTTCAAAAATGCAATTCTCAATTTAGTTCTCCAATTCTAAATAAAATGAAATCTTTCTTTGCATGCACTAAGATAAATGATAAAGGCTAAAAAGATCAAAATGCCAACAATGTAAAATGCCTAATATTTTTTGTATTTTCAATATAATAAAATGAAAATGCAAGGATTGAACAACTTGATATAAATACTCTACTATGTGTAAACAAAGACAAACCAAGTAGGATATTAAGAAGCAAAACACCCATCCCAAGATGCAAGGACAATCAAATGAAAAAGATGATGAGAAAGGCACGGCCCAAAAATTCAACCAAAGATAGGTTTCCTATCATTCCACAGACACTTAACAACCACAAAAGAGACCCAAGAAGACTCATCAATCACCAAAACCTACCCAACAACCACCAAACCCAACAACCAAGCAACAAAGGTTGATTTACACGATTGTTCAAGGGAAAAACGTGTTTGTACGCAACTTGCAGAAGTACAACACGCATATGTACGCGACTGTGAAGCAAAAACCTGTGTATATGTGTCAAAACACAGTCAGACTAAGGAGAAGGCTAAGAAACTCAGACTTAGAGTGAACAGAGGTTGTCAAGCAATCATATGAAAATAAACTCAATATAAACGAGAGCAATCTAAGAAGAAAAACACTCCAAACCCCGAAAAAAGAAGATTATTTCCCCAGTATGGTCATCAATTCTGTTACGAGGAAAATCTCTCTATGGCTAGGGATAAACCACAACAGATGAAAATGACTATAGAAAAGAACTCTAATATCAAGTATGCTATATAAACAAATATGCTAGAAAGACAAGATAAAAGGCCTACCTCGTCCAGACGTTTGATGAAGTCCACCGTTGAGCACTTGACCCAAAGAAATATACCTGCAACTAG
This sequence comes from Picea mariana, assembly GCA_032191745.1. Taxonomy (NCBI): domain Eukaryota; kingdom Viridiplantae; phylum Streptophyta; class Pinopsida; order Pinales; family Pinaceae; genus Picea; species Picea mariana. The sequence continues at coordinate 51,484 of JASDQU010014196.1, read as the reverse complement.
TACTCAACAACCAAGCAACACAAGCATATGGTGATAATAGATAATGTTAGCACATTCAATAGCATAATCCATCAATATTCATAACAAAAACGCCTATGGAATAACAATTCAAATATTTGCAAGATATCAATTGGATGAGAAAAGAGTATTTCTATTAAGATGTAATTAACATAAGTGAATGAGTTACAAACTTCTATGTCGGCACAGTTCGGAACCAAGAAACTAAGTTCCTTCCAGCTGGGCCTCTGCCACTTCAATCCTCCACCAAAGGCAAGCTCATATAAGAGAGACAATGAGGTTCTCAATCAGTAAGGGAAGAGCTTGGGGGCTGAACAATGTGTTCAAAATTAAAGGACAAAGGGATGTAGACTCGATGTGAGGTGAATAATTTCTCTAGAGTAACTTTGCTCTCAAAGTTGAATTCTTTCTCCTCTTTTCCATAGCTCGGTTTTGGCCCATTTATAGCCTTAAAGTGGAACTGAAGGGTCGAGTCGGAACGTTTCTAGTATATGGAAGGCCAAGGATCATTGATCTCGTGACGTGACATGGAAACCTGACACCATTTTTTAATTTTGGGCACAAATCCCGATGTACACGGGCTGTAGTGGTGCAACCTGCGTATACGCATGTTGTAATATAGGCAGAGCATGTATATGTGGAAAAATCATGTTTTTAGCTCTGGGATTTGCAAAAAAAAAGGATTTCAAGTCTACATAGGGAAATGGAAAAATGCCCTCTGTGTAAGATTGCATGAGGTGAGGCAAATCTTGCTATAACAATTGCTTACTTGATTAATAGAAGGTATGCTGGATGTTTCCCTCTATTTGATTGTTCATGAAAGTTTGTGTGTTCATTGATAGAGAATTAATATATTTATATACTATGACATATTATCAAGTTTAGAAGCCTCCTTTGTTTGTATCTCTGTTCCTGTCTTAAGTATAGGAAGAACCTAAAGGAGCTCAGCTCCTGCATGGTGTAAAATCCCTACAACAAGAAAGGTCTCGAAAAAGGCGACATGATTTGGCTTAGAGCTCTAAAACACAAGCATAACAAGTTGCATAGTGAAAAACTTGCTAATGCCACCACTTCAAAAAAACATTATACATTTAATTACCTACCAACAAAGAGTAAAAAACAATCACTTTCTTCATGTAATTTGATGGTTTAAATCAACAATATAGTCTCAAATGATCATTGCCAAAAGGATAGTTCTCTCTATTAACGATCTTGCAAAAGTTAAAAAAGAATATCCCGCCTAGTTTAATTTTTTTTAAATTATCTCTACCAAGTTAAAGCCTACTTTAAATTTTTTTAAATTATCTCTACTAAGTTAGAGCTTACTTTAAAATTTATATTAAAATAAATTAAAATTTTTATCAAACCCTTTAATAACTCCATTTGATATTTTGTCATAAATACCCCTCTATTTTATCATAAATACCCCTCCATCAAAATTGATTAACACTTTAGCATGACCAACATAGAAATAACCTCCACAAAAAAGTTCATGCTCACGTTAATTACCTTCCATAATTTCTGCTATAATATCCTACAGTATGTTTTTAGTAAAAAACATGACACTTTGAACCTCGGAAAAACATCTTCCTCAAACCCAAATTGCATGGTTTAACAATGATAAATCTAAATCCAAATCCAAATTGCATGGTTTAACAATGATAATTAAAACCAGGTCAATGGCCAACAAAAATTAAAACCCTCTATGTTAAAATAAGTGTATGAAATGAATCTCATTCCACTTTTATTCCTTAATCCTTTATTTTATATTTGTTTAATGTCGTTAATATATTGAAAAATTGGGTAGAATATGACCTTATGATTCATAGATATGATGTATTTTAAGAAATAAGAGCAATGCAATTTTTATGTAAATTTAACAGGATATATAAACCCTTATGAGATCTAAATTGAAAATATATTACATTTTATTAAGAAAATAATATGATTATGTAAAATTAATAGGCTAGATACATCCTTACCCATCACATCTAAATTGAAAATATATTACACTTCATTTAAAAAATAATATTCATTAATAAAAAAAATAAAAATTAAAATAAGTAAATTGAAAGCACATTACATTTTATTAGGAAAATAATATTTATTAATAAAAAATTAAAATTAATATATTTATATATGGTATTTTTATTATAATTATTAAAGTATGGACAATATAAATGTATTATTTTTTATTTTATATGATAATTTTATTATAATTATTGATGATGATGATGATAATTAACGTCCACTAAGACTTAATTGGTCTATCGGACCTTAATACGGTAAGTGATTACTTGTGATTCTTTAGAATTGTATTTCAGTGCTCGAAAATCATTAAGAGAAGCTTTTCAAGATCACCATATTTTTGTTGAGTAAAGAAGATAGGAAGGTTGGTAGTGTGATCAATATTTTGAAAATGAGATCTAATATGAGTATAGGTTGAACAATCTAAGAGAAAATGCTTTTCATCTTCAACCTTCTTAGTGTCACAAAGGTGACACTCTTTCATCCCATGGCGTTTTAGGAATTGACCAATGCCCAGTTTCACTATGGAGCTCGTGAAAATTTGTTCTTATCTTAGCAATGTTTATTTTTTTCTTTACACTTGGCAAAACAGATAGATAATTTTGATCTTCTAGATTAGGGTTGATTACATCTTTATAATACCTTAATTTTTTTTTTCCTCCAACTTTTTATCACACCACATTTTTTCCTTAAATTTTGATTTGATTTTATTTTTTAAAAGAACATTAAATGCAAAGACAAAATATTTTTTAAAGAAACATTAAATACAAAAACAAAAAAGTAGATAGTAACGAATATGTGATTTGAAATAATAATAATTTAAAAATTAATTATCAATTTTAATAATTTATTTAATCATTATTTATTATAAACAATAAATAGTTTTTAAAATATATTTAATGATTTGATTATTTTAATATGATATTTAATGTTGAAATTTTATATTAATATTTATATTTAATTTAAAAAAAATTAATTTTGTTTTTTTTATAAAAATTAATATAAAAGAAATTTGTAAATTTTAAAGATCTATATAAACATATTATATTTTACAATTTTATTATTATAAATATATTGTATTTTATAATTCTTTTTGTAAAGATGCATTATATTACAATTTTTTTTTGCTCTCTATATATTTTGAATGTTTTATGTATTACAAATGTTTGAGTAACAACAAAGATCTAATATGATGTACGCCTACTTATTTTAATGTGATATATGATTTAAATAGTTGGAAGAAAAGTTATACCATGCTATTAAAGGTCCTAATTTAGCTAAGAAAAATGGATAAGTTGGTCCACATCATCACATGGATAGGGGCTAGATGGAAGAGATAAATATTTCCATGGAAGGAATGATAAATCCAAAGAACTAGCTCTATAGTTGTCTTTAATGTGATTTTTGCTAATTCAATACTAATAAATATATTATTAGTATCGGGTTCAAATCCCTAAATTAAACACTAGTTTACACTAACATATTGCCATTTAAAATATGAAGAAACATTCCTTAGATCTCGCACAAAAATTTCAAAAAACATAATTATTTTTTACTTAACTTACAAATTCATTAAAAAAAAAAAAATAGTTATCACATTCTTCATTGTTGACCTCATTAATAGTTATCTAAATTTAATTATATTCACTACATATAGAGGGGCAATAAAAGTGATCCTCGGGAACAACAAAGTCATTGCTTATACTGTAAAGTCTTCTTATAGTTCTGGGTCTACATCACTATAATATTTCGAAAGAAGTTATTCTTTGAAATGACAATACGATCCTTCGTTAGCGTATCTTTCGAGTTGTAAAGTGGATAAATAAATAGTGTTAAATTTGTAAAGTGGATAAACAAATAGTGTTTAATATATTATTTAAATTTAATTAAAATTTTGAATAGAATGAGAT
>JASDQU010014196.1:25697-39308 GCA_032191745.1 Picea mariana | reverse complement strand
CCAATGTTTCTAACTGAGAAGAGATTAGTTAGGGCATCATACATCTTCTTCAATGAGTCAAGATGGGAGATGTAGGGTATCAAGTGGTCTTTTATGGAATCCTCTATGATACTCATGGCATTGATGTCAACATCTTTGAACTTCTCCATGGCTGCAACGTTCTGCGGTTCCTTCTCTTCTCCTTCTTTAAACTCTGGCTTCACAATTTTTCCTTTCACAATATCCAACACTTTATTCTTAGCAAGGATGAGGTCAATCCTTGTCTTCCATGCTTTGAAGTTGGAGGCTCCTTCTAGCTTGTTCTCAAACTTCATAGAGTTCATCATGGCTTGCTTGAATTGGTCAAACCCTAGATTTGACCAGAAATCCAAACTTCACGTCTTGGCCTTCTGAGAGTATTAGGAGATATGCTGGGCTAGGGCGCACTGATCTATCTAGAGATTAGGTCAATCTCGTCACTTTAAGGTGCCTCAACAAGAGGTTTAGGGTTTCTGCAACTGCTTCTACTGGTAACCCTAGCTGCAGTACTTTTCGAAACTGCTCCTGCTAGTAACCCTAGCGGCAGTTCCTCAACAAGCTCAATATCTAGCGGCTATGTTTCCTTCCAGCGTTTTAGGCTGATTGAAGGGGTGTGGGCCCATAACCTATTAGAATATAGAAGATGGTGTGCTCATTTTACCATTGACGATACCCTCGTCACCCAACCATAGGCCGAAGCCTCCCTCCAAGCACCTTAACCTTGACCCGAGAATTCCTCCAGAAGCAAATCCTAGGCTAGATAGCCAAACAAATAGCAGTGCATCTCTCCCCAAGGATAGCGCAACACAAAAGACTCATCAGATGTTCCAAAACCTAGACAAGAGATATTTAAGCCAATACTGAAACTAGCTGCTGCTGTAGCTGCACCTGCAACCCTCCTCCAAACCTGCGCACCAACTGCAACTGTAGTGCACACCAACTAGGAAAACTGCAGTCCTGAGATGTGTCAAATGAGAACTGGTGCCCTGTATTTATAATGGTTCTGCTAGATTTGCTGGGGCCGACTTCTCCTTCTGGATAGTGTCTGTTAAGTATATTATTATTATTTCTGGCCGACTTCTTCTCTTGGAGGCTAATAGCCTAATATAAATTATCTTCTTGAGATGACAAGGCTTCTAGGGTTATTAGCCGATTCATTAGGGTTTCTCTTGCTTCTTGGAGTCTTCTATTCTCGTCAGGTTCACACGTGGGGGTAAATACCTCCCGCAGCTACCATAATATTAACAGAGTGTTCGGCGTCGTGCAAGGGAAGGATTCAATGGCCCTCTTCAGCTGCATATAATAGGTTTGGAACACCGCATTTGACTACCATTGTTTTTCCATGTTTCTCAAATACCATAGCGTAGTGAATTTCACAGCTAGCGGTTCAAATGACTCAATTTCAGGGAAGGTCGCTCCTGCCGACATCTCCCAAGCAATGAAGGCAATGCGAATCAATAGCCAATTGAAATGAAACTCGCAGCCCTGATCCTGAGCTTCGCGAAAGTCTTTATCTAACTGGTTAACGAGGTAGCTCACCCAGTTCATTTGTATCCCTTCAACGCATTTTCCTGTGAGGTCGACAACAAACCCCATGACCTGCATTGGCCTATTCTTCCTGATGAGCTTACCAATGATCAACTGGAAAGATAGGCGCAATTCGCCATTATGGATGGAGGGTACCTTGTAGCCCTGCTTCCCCTTCTCCACATTGCCATAGGTTTCTTTTATTGTATGTGTTAGGGCGTGATCTGTAGCCTTCCCTGGGTAAAATTCCTGTGAGTCTGGTCCTTGCATGCTTAATCTGGTGATCTGGTGGATCAACTTCGGGTCTATTGTGATGTACTTGTACAACCATAGGTAACCGCCATGGAAGCACGACAAGAGGATTTTAATGCACGCGTTAACCTCCTGATGTTTGCTGAAGTTTGGTAACTTCATTACATTAAGAATGGTGGACCTCATGATGTCCATAGTCCACGACTGGGGAATTATTTTTGAATTCTTCTCCATTGTCTTGGTCAAATAATTGTGCGGTGTGAGCACTCTATAGTTTTTACGGTCTCCTAATTTGAAGTCACTGATCTTCAACGTCATAATCCTCTCCAACTGTGGTCCTAATACGCGTATCCCCTTCGAGAGGTATGCAGTGATTAATGTGTAGTCGAATTTCATTGGGACACTGCCATGACTCACCGCGCCAGCTAGAGGTGGGATGTAGTCGGGAAGGATTGATGGGATGAGCTTCACATTCGCCAAGTCATCATGATGCTTGGTTCATTTCTCTGTCGCAGTTCAGGAGCGTCCAGATCGACGTGCAGTAGATGGGGATTATTGCACTCCTCTTGTCGATGAAGCTTGTGCTCCTGCGGACATGACCTTCTCAACCATGAGGTGTATGCAAATCTCTTTGACGGATTTCTCTACTGCACTAAAGTCACCCAACATACACGCTCGAGATATGATATCTTAGGTCGGTGAACAAATAATCAAGGCAGTAGAACAGATGGTGAGGTCTCAATAAGCACAATGTGGTAATATTCATCTCTTTGTGGGCTCGAATAATCACAATTGGCAAAAGTGTCCTTGGTGCAACACTTGACAGGATAAATAGACAACGTCGTAACAGACTCTTCCAATGGGTAGGAATGCCTCAATCAATGCAATTCCATCCATTATGGTGCAGTCCCAATGGTCCAATGGTGAACGTTCCAGCAATAACTGTGTTTCTAACTATTCTGGTGCATCTTGCTAATGGTCGGGACGCTTCCAACAGTCATATTTCTTCACGGTGGTGAAGTACCAATCTGCACTGTTCTGCTATTCCAACGAAATTCAAGTTCTGCAAGCCTTCCTTCTCATAAGTCCTCTCTAGAACCTCTTGCAATTTTTCTAGATTTGCTTTCTTCTTACTGAGTTTTCTATCTTTTTTTCATGTGATCTGTGTCTCTTGATTCCTCTTTCCATTCTTTTTCTTATCTCCTCTTGGAATAGTAACTTTGCACTGTTGAGGATATTTCATAGGGTTTGAGGATAATACTTCTTTTCATACTGTTTCTAGACTAGGTGCTCTACTCTCTTGTATGGATAAGTTCCCTAAGTCTTCTTGCTTTCTTTCAACTTCGACAGCTAGGTTTCTGGCCCTCAGTTGCTTCAACTTGTCCTCCTGTTCTTCTAGTAATCGCGTTATTCTCCTAGCCATGAAATCCCTTAATTATTGCTTTTTCTATTCTAGAGATTCCTCTTCTTCTTTCCTTCGGATCTGCTTTGTCTCAATCCAAGTCCTTCCTAACAAAAGTGCAAGGGGGTTGTTGTTCTCAATAAACTTAATGATCTCAAATTCTTCTTCTATCAATTCTCCATGAGAAATCATAGGTACATGGGTAAGTCTTCCACATAGAGTTATCATCTTTCCTTTAAACAATCTTAGTCCTCCCAGTGAAGGAACCATAGTAGGATTTCCTAAGATTTCCCAAGTACTTTCTGTCATAATGTTCACCTGTGTTTCTGCATCCAATACACAGTCTATGTCGAAGTCTCCTATTCTTGCTTCTATGAACTCTTTCTCTTTTAAAATCTCTGATAAACTAATATCTCTGAGATCATTCAATGTTTCTTTCATCTGCAATAATATATCCTCTGATTCTTTCTTTTTCTTTAGCATATTCTTAGTCTCTTGGCCTTCCCTAGGGTTTTCTTGTCTCATGTTCATCTTTTCAACTTTAGCAATCATTATAGGGAAATCCAAAACTTCATGTCCATTAGATTTACAACAAATGAAAATAGGACTTCTACCACGACATTCCTTAGCAAGATGTCCCGGTCTTCTACACTTATAACAAAGAGTCAATCCTCTCTTTTTCTTAAATGATCCCCAACCCTTCCTGTACTTCACATTGGGATCACAGTGATGGACCTGCAAAAAATTCTTTCTAGGATCCTGCATCCACTTGTTAGTCCAACAATTCTTTCTATGCATAGGGATAACATATTTTTCACTATTTTTATCAGATCTATTCATATCACATCTTCTTTCTTCTAGATGTGCCCTAGTTTTTAGACTAGGACCAAATCTATCAAACATACCTAGATCCATTATTTCGAAACAAAAATTTCCACTTATCTTACCTTTATCATAGCACAAAGCTTTAAGATCTTACCTCTTCTCTTCAGGTCAGACTTATTTTCTTAGCATAAAGCTTCACAAGTCAAGTAGAGTACTGCACACTACAACAACAGATCTACGCACAAATCTTTCTCTTTTCCTTAGTTCCCAACAACCACAGTTTCAGGTCCCGACAATGGAACCATTTATTGGCATAGGGGCAGACCCAGGGTTCAACGCTTCAACATCACACCAACAAAACCCTAACTACCGTCCCTTTTGGCAATACCTGCGAAGAAGATGAAGTCTCACCCGAGGTAGAGGCAAGGGGGGTTGCAGGAATCAAGTGTCTACAACCTAGTTGGGACATAGATCTGTGATTGCAATACTTAACAAAGCACTTAGTAGTTAGCATTCATTAGCATTTAACCTTTATTCACATCACAGGTAAAACCCTAATTACAAAACAATGTAGTATTCAACAAGATCTAACACACCCAAGCACTTAGCACATAGAAATAGACTCGATCTAGCATTCATTCACATTACTAAACACTAAGCTACTATATTAGATGCATCTAACATACATAAAGATGACAACACTAAGCATAAATCACATCAATCACACAAAGTATCCATAACACAGGATATACGTGGTTCACCCCCAGCGTGGGGCTACGTCCACCAACTCTTCATCTTCTTTATTATCTTCTGTCAATCTCCTTACATGCACAGAGCCTCAAAACTAGCTTCGCATAGGAAAAGAGAACTGCGTGCACCTTGCGAGATCCTCCTTCCCGATTTAGGTCACAACACAAAGCCTTCTTACATAGTCTGCACACAAGCTTCTTACAATCACTTGCACTTAGCTCTGCAAGTCTTAACACATAGTATGCACAAAGCCTCTAGCTCCGCACTAAGCCACAAAAATCCACTACTACTACTTTATTACATCACCTAGATTTATATTTATACATTGCAAATGGGGCCTAAACATGGGTAAACCCATGGGCCAACATCCTATACCTGTTACATAAACCCTAATCCTAAAAATCCCACAAAAGGGGGTGAGATCCCACGATCTCCACTTCGTCTTCGACCAGCTTGTCGAAGTCCCAAAAATGGTCAAACACGACCAAGGTTTTCCAAAACTTGGTCGAGGGCCAACGAATGATTGTGGGGATATATTGTGGTACCTAGGGTGAATGTTGGATTATTTTCACTTACACCGGTTAGTTTCTCTAGTGTTGATTGGCGTAACCATCCATCCCACTAGTTAGTCGACTGCTTGATTTATCTTTAGGAAACTTTTTAGTGTATGATTTGTGTTCCATGCTAGACAAGCCTTACTATGTCATTTGATCATTTCACAAAGTGGAATATCAATAGCTCTGCTGGTCGCGAAGGCTTCTTGGCCTGTCATCGGTTACTTTGGAGCCATTTCTTCCACTGGTGAGGCCAAGAGTTTATATAGAAGGATCGTTTGAAGCGATTGGGCCGTAGGAAACTATGTCCAAGCCTACTCCGAGGGGAGACTTTTTGGCACCGAAGGAATCCATCGTTTCTGACCTTGAGACAGAAGGTTTTAGGCTAGGAAATCCTCTGATTATCAACTTGTCGACACCGATCTTGATTCAAATTGTTCCTCCCGAGATGACATCTTCTGAGCATCAGTTAGTTCTATGAGAAACAATGGAAGTGAATGTTGCTACTTCATCCAGGAGTCCCCGTACTCCCGTTACGACTACTATTGGAGGGGGCATCCTACCTCCTCCCCCACCTTCATCAGTTAGGACCTCAGTTTTACTGACTCCCACGACTTTGGGCAGTGGTCTGATACCTTTAACGGATTTGACCACTATTTTATTTACTCAGAATGCGATGGGCTATCCCTTCTCATATTAGATGCCCAACTTTGATACGACTTTAGTTCTTACTTATTCTACCTTACAGACCATGGCTCTGGGGGCAGGGAGCTTTAACGCTCCCTTGCAATAGTCAACTGCAGGCACTATTTCCCCTTTTAATGCCATTCTTTACAGTGGGGGTCATATACCTCCTCCATCCCCTTTGCTCGACGACGCTTTTCAACAGTGAATCGGGCCTAATTCTAACTATAGCTTGCTTGGTGGAAATAGTTTGGGACCTTCATCTTATACGACGCTAATGGGATCTATGTCTTTCTCTTTGTTTGGTGCATTTGGGAACAATGCTTTTTCTTTGGCTACTTTATCGACTGGGGGCAACCCCATCTTTGGTCAACAGAACTTGATGCAAGGTACCATTCCTTCATAGGGAGCCACAACTGGAGTATACTCTACACAAGGTCTTTGGAATCCTTGGAAAGGATATTTTCCTTGGCAAGGGATTTCGGTCAGGGGTAACCCCTTCCATACTCAATGGAACCCTGGGCAAGGATATGTACCTATTCCCGTCGGATCAATTGGGGGCATCCCCTACCAAGGTCCTTGGAACACAACACAAGGAGAAATCTTTGCGCAGGCTATGTCGTCCAATTTCAGGAGTCAGTCGATGATGCCTCAACAAACATAATTTCCTTTTGCTATTCAAGGCCACAGTTTTTACCAAAACCCCGACCAACAGTCCAAATTTTCCTGGCAACTTGGTGCCAGTCAAAATTCAGTGCCCTCTTTTCCTATAAATAATTCACAACTGAAACTACCCTTTTGGGAAACCTTGCATTTTCCAGACTTGTCGAGATTATTGAATGACCCGATCTATCATGATTTGTGTTGGCCCCCCATGCCGAACAAGTTGCCTTCGGATATTCCTAAATTTGAGGGCAAGCCTGGAGAATATCCAGGTGATCATGTGACTACCTTTCACTTGTGGTGCTCATCAAACTTGTTGAAGGAAGAATCTGGTCAGTTGCGCCTTTTTCAACGCACTCTTATAGGGGGTGCTGCAAAGTGGTATATTGAGCTCGATGGCTTTAGGTACTCTTACTTTAATGACTTGGCAATGGTATTCTTGAACCATTTCCAATTACCTGTGAGATACGATGTCGACACTGAATTGCTGGACAACTTTGAGCAAACCAAGGCCGACCACATCTATGATCATATCCAAGAATGGCGATGAAGAAAGAGCTTGATTAAGGTCAAGGTCCCTCCTGATTTCTTTCTTGAGTGGTTCTTGAAGTCTTTAGTTCCCTGTATATCCAAGGACATAATGACTTCCAGGTTGTTTTCAAAAGAGGAGGCTATTATGAGAGCTCAACAACTAGAACTGATCTACCCTTAGTCTAACATGCTCTATGAGATCTTGCTAGATGCGCCATGGTCTACTCTCGATAAGGCCAAATAAAAGTCTAGGCCCCATGACGATGGAATAGTGGGCTCAATACAAATTAAGTCCATGGATTTGTTGTCAAATCAATTGCAAACATTATCGATACAACAGACTGTGGCTAGCCACACTCCTAGTTCGACTGTCCCCACTACCTAGACGTCAGATGTACACAGTGTGCAGTCGACGAATACCAAGGCCAACTAGAAGAATGAGGGAAAGAAGAAAAAACTAAATAATAAGGGTAAAGGGGATAAAAAGGCTTCCAATAATGCTGGTGGGGGGAAAATGGAGAACAAGAAGTCAAAGTATCTGTGTAATCTTTGCACAGAAGACCACCCGAATCACCTATGCCATTGGCTTGTAGTAGCCCAGAAGCTATTAGTGCAACAACAACCTACTGTGTTGACGAACCCTTTTCTATAAGGGAAAAATATGGCTCAGTTTTCATCATCCACAAGCATGGAAGGGGGCAATTAGGGACCCCCTATGGCTACCACTAATAACCTGGTCACGAACATTGACATGATGAATGGTGATGCTCATTTATTGACTAGGACTCAAGACTATGAAACACCAAAATATTTTGAGAAGGGCAAGGAAACCATTAACCCATCGAATCCTCTCCAAATTGAGAAGGCAGTGGGTGAAACAATGACTCACATCCCTAAAGGTGCATTTAAGAAGGCTTCCCATAATCCAAATGCGAGGGCCACTCAGAACTACTCTGTCATGGAGGATCTAGCACAGACCCCTTGTGCGATGTCTTCTCTGGAAGTCCTCCAGAGTTTCCCCTCACAGAGAAAATCTCTATTGTATGCCTTGGGATTGGCGAAGACTAGTAAAACATGAGTGTTTGTTTTCAATCCAACTGAATTAAAACCTCATCTTCCTCACCATGTTGCCTTTAAGATAGTAGTGGCTTACACCATGAAATATTTTACACGAAACATTTTCCATATAGTGGTTGATGAGGGTGCCTTGACTTGCGTAATGTTGTTGGCGTGTTGGAAGGCCATTGACCAACCTGAGTTGTCTCTGTCACCTATGTTTCTTATAGATTTTTACGGTCAGTTGTTTCAACCACATAGAATAATTCCTTCCTTTACCATGCAATTAGGGGGTAAAACCATGTGTGTTGAAGTTGAGGTAGTCGATGCGCCCCTCGACTACAATATTTTGTTAGGATGAAGTTGGACTTATGCAATGGTTTCCATGGTTTTTCAGGTCTTGTGCTTTCCGCATGAAGGATGAATTGTGACCATTGATCAACTGTCCTTCTCTCATCCTGAACCTTCATCGAGGGATTCCACGGTCCCGAGGATTGATAACCCACAACCTGGAACTATCAACTTAGGTGCTATTTTGTTTTTGTTGTTGATCAAAAATTTTGATTACCCACCGCCTTCCAATGATGTAAATCTTATATTGGTTGTTCCTGACCAGCTGAGGGTTTCAATTTTTCAAGTGTCGTCTTTTCAAACGAGCTAATTTCAAAACCCATGGAATTTACCTTCCCCATCGGCTTTGATGGAAGGGATAGGGCACTTTGGCATGGAAATGCCCTTATCCACAGTTGAGGTTGCATACAACATTGTCCAGTAAGCCTTGGCCAACCCAGATCCGAATCCCTCACAGGAGTTAGATCCAATTCTTGAGCCTATTTGGGCTCAAGATTCTCTCGCCACTCAATATCGTTTAGACATGGTCTTTCCCTATGAAGAGGTGATTATCGAGGAAATGACTGGTCCTAACATACCTTGGGATGATCTACATCATAAATCTTATTTCCTTCCCGAGTTTAGGAGAGTAGAGGCAGGAGAGTTTGTTTTGACCATGAATGGAGATAACCCTTGTCCTAGCAATCCTCTAGCTACGCATGGAGTTTACACTGAGGGTAACATGGAAAGCATTGCTAAAATGATTCCAATCGATATCTCCATAACCCCTGGAGTCATGGAGAATGTTTTTGTCGAGGTGGATTTCTCCCCCAAAGATATTCGAACTTACACCGAGTTATTCAAGGAATTTCATGATGTTTTTACCTGGTCTTACAAGGAGATGCTAGGAATCAACCCACAAATTGTCGAACATGAAATCATGACTTATCCTGAAGTCAAACATGTCTGATAGAAGCTTCGTCCGATCAATCCTCGAAAAGTGGCAACAATCAAAGAATAAGTAGAGAAACTGTTGAAAGCCGGTTTTATCTACCCCGTACAATTGACAGAATGGGTGTCAAACCCAGTTTTGGTCAATGAGAAATAGGGCATGATTCACATTTATATGGATTTACACGATTTGAAAAAGGCGTTCCCAAAAGACAATTTACCAACCCTATTTTTTGATCATATGTTCGATGAATGTGCGGGCTATGAAGTCTTTTCGTTCATGGACAGTTTTCGAGATACAATCAGATTCAAATCAAACTAGAGGACCAACATAAAATTTATTTTATTTGTCCTTGGGGCACCTTTGTGTATCGAAAGATGCCTTTTAGCCTAAAGAATGTTGGAGCTACCTTTCACCGGGCCATGTCGTTCACTTTTCATGACCTCAAACACATAGTCGATGCATATCTCGATGATCTAGCATCACGTTCTCGCAAGAGATCTGATCATCCCGCCCATCTATGACTAATCTTTGAGCGATGTCGCTACTATCAGATTCGATTGAATCCTAACAAGTGCATTTTTTGCATGATGTCAGGTCATATTTTAGGTTTCATTGTATCGACAACATGGATCATGGTCGATCCTCTCAAGGTTGAGGCTATAGTTCAATTGCCTCCCCCGTGCACAATACCCCAACTTCAGAGCTTACAGGGGAAAGCAAATTTTCTTCAACGTTTTGTCGCTAATTATGCCTATATCACTAAAGGGTTTATGCATCTATTGAAAAAAGGGGTCCCATTATATTGGGATGAAGCTTCTCATTTCTCTTTTGAAGCATTGAAATGTGCCTTGACGTCTGCCCCTCTGCTCTGACCTTCTGATTATAACAAAGATTTCTTGTTGTATTTGGCTGCTGCGGAGTCAACCATCGACATGGTCTTGGTCCAGGAGGATGACATGAATGAAGAGCACATTATATATTATCTTAGTCGATGCCTAGTTGGATCAGAACTCAACGACTCTCATGTTGCACAAGGATTGCTTCGAATACAATACCAGAAGCATCAATATGTACGTGAAATTCCACTTTCCAATTCGGGTAGACGAGGATAGGAGAAATACTTAGCTTTTCTTTGATGGTATAAAATGCTTGATTTCATTATGACCTCCAAGTAAAATACTCATATTTCTTTAACAACCTTTCCAATGGGGAGACTATGCTTGTGTAACTCCTCATAAAATTGTGATAGTAGCTCGTATAACCTAACATTGACCACAATTGTTTGGCATTTTTAGGAGGAGGCATATTCAGTATCATGACAACTTTGGAAGGATCCACCAACATTCCTTCCCTACAAACTATGTGTCCTATAAGATTCCCAAATGGTACACAAAAAATACACTTTTTCAAACATCATCCATAATAGGCCTATGTGTTCCTTTAATAGGTTTTACACAATCCAATCATCCATATAGACTTCAAGAAACTTGTGAATGAAGTCATGGAATGTTGCAATCACTATCTGAGAGAACATTGCTAGGGAATTATTGATCCCAAAAGGCATAACATTATAGGAAAATGATTCCCACTCGGTAGTGAATGTAGTCTTTTTCTTGTCCTCTTCAACAATTCTAACCTGGTGATATCCATAAAACCCATCTGTAAAATAATAAGCTTCATTCCCTACTACTTGATCCAAGGTCTCATTGCTAAAGGGAGTGGGAAAAGGGTCAAGTACACATGCACCATTCAAGCTCTTGTAATCCACACAAACTCGTATATCCTTATTATCTTTTTTGATATTTGTTACGATAGGACTTATGCATTCATTCTCATCCACATGGAAAATCATCCCAATTGCGAAAATTATATCAATCTCCTTCTTCACCTTATTTTTGAATCTAGGTTTCAACTGATATGGCCTATGTTTGATTGGTTTTGAGTCAGACTTTAGCTCTATATTCATCTCCCCTAAGTCTCCCTTAATACCTTATAGTCTTGAAAAACTTGTAGGGAATAAGTCCTCATATTCCCACCACAAATCTTGTATCTCTGTCGCGATATGTTCATCCCAATAATCCCCTATGGATTCAAGCTTAGGGTGTTCTTCACTCCTGATGTTTAATTTTTGCAACTTCAAGGGTTTGGAATAAGAACTATTAATATCATCCAAATTATTTTCTTTAACAACTCTAGTGCCTTCGAATTATTTAAATGTCAAATGCCTAAGGTCCTCTAGGTCATCAGGATCTTCTACCTTTGTATTAACCTTACTACAGGCCATGGACATCTGTGCAGGGGATGGATAAAGGCTATGATGAAGTAGGTATTCATGTTTAGGGAAAACTATAGGTGAATGCAAGGGATTAACTTCTCTTGGGTTCATGTTTTGATTGTTTTATTATGATGATCAAATCTTTTTTTCATCGATATTACATATGCTATGCTTCATATTATCCATTTTGAAGGATTCTGAAAGGTTTATATATCAATTCACCATGAATTTTCATCAGGTATGTATAATTGGTGTTTTTGTAATGGTTTTGTGATCAATTCAGTTCAGTTCGATGTTTATGAAGATCTAATGCATGGTTTGCTTGCAACAAGGAAAAATCGCAATCCGATCCTCCATCTGGTACCTTTCCCGACACTCCATTCAACACTTGATCTGGCATGCGATCCATCACTCCATCCAGCACGTGATCCAACACTCAGAGTGCATTGGATCTGGTGGTAGGTACATTGCCGGCCTTTGGTGGCTGAATCAATGATCTGGGTTTTGTGCCCCCTTGTGGCCTCCAACTACAAAGCTTGACACACCTTAGATTGGACAATTGTAGTGATCGTTGAGTGGCTCATGAAATTTCTAGAAGATGTTGTTGTTAGAACTCATTTAATGAATTTTTTGTTTTTCAAGCTGTAAATTATCTATAAATACCACTACCTATGGAACGACTGAAAAGAAGAATTTAATTGTTTAATACAGACATTATCTGCAACTTTGTTGCTGACTCTGTTTTTATGATTAATGACAGTATTGCGTTGAGTTAAGCACCTGTGTTTTCTTTTTGGAGTGTAGACACAACCAGTTGGGGGGCCCACTAGTGGTCTAGGTGACTGTGTATATCAGTATATATTTTGTGTTTATCTCGTTGCTTATTTATAATTCACAATTGTTTCTTTACTGCATGTATTTCTCAATTTTAATTACTATGTATATGACAATTATAACTTGTTAATCTAATTCGTTTTTTTTTAATTGCAGATTGCTTGTAGGAGTTGTTTAATTATAGTATTGTGTTTTCCCCTTGTTAGCTATAAATCATCCTACAGGATACTAATTTAGATATTTTTATTGAAGTCTTGATTAATTACTT
Organism: Picea mariana; assembly: GCA_032191745.1. NCBI lineage: Eukaryota > Viridiplantae > Streptophyta > Pinopsida > Pinales > Pinaceae > Picea > Picea mariana. Next base: position 26,384 of record JASDQU010014196.1, on the reverse strand, counting down.
TGGTTCTGGTAACTAAGACAGAGCATTAGTTTAGACAGAGCATTAACTTAGACAGACCATTACTGTAGATAGAGTATTAGTTTAAGATTGGTTTATTTTCAAGCTTTGAAAGATTAGTTGTTTCAAGTTTTGATAGCTTCAATTGATATAGATTTAATTTCTATTTTAATTATTCATTGTAGGTCTATTTTGTTTATTAATTTTGCCTTAGTATGATAGGATATAAATAGATTTTGGATTATGATTTCTAAGAGAATTTTAGTTAATTTTGAAATATGATTTTTAATGATAGAATTAGTTCAGTTTAGATCATGAAATCTCAGTTATGGATTTGAATTGTAATTTCTAGTTGACATTGATCAAGAATTAGAAGTTTGCACAGAGTGAATTTGAATTAGGATTTTTAATCATGAGTTCATGAGTTTATAGATTTGATTGAAGTAGTGAATTTGAATAAGAGCACTTTTAATCATTGATGATTGATGTATACAGTTTACAGATCACATGGATTCCAAAAATACTTAGTGTTTCTTCTATGATGTCAAAACTTTATTTAGATTGCCTTATTCATACTTTCCATTTCTCCGTAGAAGTCAACATTGAATTAATTCCTCTTGAACTATCACTAATAGTCAAATTCCATCGTGATGTTATTCGACACCGAAGACATACTTATCACCTTTGAAT
>JASDQU010014196.1:13689-25647 GCA_032191745.1 Picea mariana | reverse complement strand
AACTATCACTAATAGTAAAATTCCATCATGATGTTATTCGACACTGAAGACATACTTATCACCTTTGAATACTTTCTTTCCTTTTACTACAAGCTAGAAATAGTTTTGATCAATTAGAATTTGAATACAATCATAACACTTTTACTTTTGATTAAGTAGATTAAAATTTATTCCTCGCAAAATAGAAATAGTTATGAGTTCTTCTTAAGAATAGATTTCACTTGTCAAAATAGTCTTGTTAGGTTAGTTGTTTATTTTCTTACTTGGTCAGAGATATATAGATCAAATAAATCAGAAATAACTTGTTTTTGCTTACTTAAAAAGAGATTGAATATATTAACTAGCTTTAAAATAGATTGCTATTTGCTTATTTAGAAATAGTCCATAAATTCATTGTTTGAAGTTTCTTAGGGTAAATAGCTCATAATCCTAGAATTACTTAAATCTCATTAATTGAAGGTTGTTTTATATAGAATTGGTTAATTAACTAAAATTGAAAAGAATCACCTCTTTAGAAAGTATATTGATAGAGTGTTGATCCCTAGGAAGACCATCTCCTTAGTTAGATAATAATTCCATTAGAATTTCAGCCTTGGCTCATACAGTTCCACAGCTCTAAGTTTACTTACCCTGGGTTGACACTTTAATTGACGAAATTAGTGCATATAGAATACCCATCATTTTTGGCGCCATTGTTGGGGAGTTGTCTTAAGGTAGGAAATAGTTAGGGAGTAGATCATTTATGAACCTTAGCATTAGTTTGGTGGTGCGGGAACTTTAAGATGAGAGGTAAGAACCTTCGCATATGTTATAGCAGGTTCCCCCAAACCCAATGGTAGTTTTTATTTTTATTTGCTTTCATGAACAAACATAGAGATCCAAAGGGAAGATACATTAAAACCAAACCAAACCTTTCAGTCAAGGTTCATTATAACCTTTTTGGAGGAAGGAACACTCCACCCATAAACTCCGCAGATCGATATTGGAAAATAGGGGTTAGATCAACCCAAAGAGCTAAAGTAGTCTCTAAAGTGACCAAAATCGAGAGCACTATAGAGCACAAAATTGAAACATCAATAGTAGTGGCACAAGAGGCAAGACCACTCGATCCTTCATTAGAATCAACCAACACAACCTTTTATTTTTCACCACCATCAGGGGACCCTAACTTTGTAGATAGCATTGACCCTGAACAGGTGAATACTCTGTTTGGAAGTTCAACCAATATAATTGTTTCCCAGGTGGAAACATAAACTTTGGCACCAATAGTTTCAATTGGCTCAAGTAAAGTCCCAGACATCCAAACAATAGATAAATATTCCCATCGAAGGGATACCTTTCCTGCGAAAGAACCTTGGGATACTTTGTTATCTTCAAGGATAAAACCATTTAGGTACTCTCTCTTTGGAAACCAAACCAATATGGATGATTAGGAGGATCACAACCATGTAAGACACGATGAGGGAGAAGGAATTGGAAACCAAACTGAAACCACCTTCGAGTTTCCAATTTTGGATACCACACAGAATGTTAACATGAAGAACATTCCACTCTCAACATTGCCCACCTTTTATGGTAAAAGTAGTGAAGACCCATATACCTTCCTATTTGAGTTTGACATCTTGTGTAGGAGCTACAATTAATTGAAATATTGCCAGAAACTTAAACTTTTTCCTGCACCCTCAAGGATTCCACACTAATATGGTTCATGGGGTTGGGAGAGCCTAGTATTAGTTCTTGGGAAGACATGAAAGATATATTTCTTAAAAAATATCAAGACTACTTCAATTGAAATTATTCTCATAATGATATTTTTAATATCCAACAGTTAGAGGATGAGAGTCTCGAGGATTACATGGAATAGTTTTGTTGGCACAGGGACAATCTCGGGGTTCAACGCTTCAGCTGCGCACCAACAAAACCCTAAATACCTGCCCTTTCGGTAACACCTGCAAAGAAGATGAAGTCTCACCTGAGGTAGAGGCAAGGGTGGTTGTAGGACTCAAGTGTCTACAACCTAGTTGGGACATAGATCTATGATTACACCACTTAACAAATCACTTAGCAGTTAACATTCATTAATATTCACTTCACAGGGGAAAACCCTAATTACATAACAACACAATATTCACAAGATCTAATACATCCAAGCACTTAGCATATAGAAATAGATCATAACTAGCATTCATTCCCATTAATAAGCACTAAGCTACTGTTATATCAGGTGCATATAACATATATCACTGCACTAAGCATAAATCACATCAATAACATAAAAACCATAATGCACAAAGCAACCACAACACATGATATATGTGGTTCACCCCAGTGTGGGGCTACGTCCACCAATTCTTCTCTTCTTTATTGTCTTCTGTTAATATTCTACAAGCACAGAGCCGCAAGAACCCACTCTGCATAGGACAGGAGATCTGCACGCACCTCGCCAGAACCTCCTTCCCCGAGCTAGGTTACAACACAAAGCCTCTTTACAGTCACTTGCACTTAGATCTGCAAGTTCTCATGCACACAGTATGCACAAAGCTAACTCAATCACATAGATCCAACTACTAACATCACTTGCACTCAGCACAATATAGCACTTAGCACCATGCCTCTCTTACTTACATCACCTAGCTTTCTATTTATACATTACAAAAGGGGCCAAGGCATGGGTAAACCCATGGGATAACATCCCATACCCATTACATAAACCATAAACCCAAAAATTCCCTAAGAAGGGGCTGAGATTCTGTGATCTCCACTTTTCCTTGCGTTCCACCTTCGACCAGCCTATCGAAGTCCCAAAACTAGTCAAACGTGATCAAGTTTCTCCAAAACTTGGTCAAGGGTCAGCGGGCCCCCAACAATCACATGTGACTCGTCTCGAGTCACTCTGACCTGGGTAACTCTGCCTCAAATGCCTCGCGCTTGGCTCAACCTGTTTCTTCACCAGAGCCTCCTTCTTGGAGAATTCTCGAATAACCTTCTCCGTCACAGGTCCTTCCAAGCGTTGTTCCATTGTGGTGACCACTTGTTCTAGTTCTACACCTTGTCCTTTAATATCCTCAAAAAGCATGCAAGTTGCATCCTGTACTGGCTGGAGTCGCTAAGTCACTTCCATGACCTTACTCTATATGGCATGGACTTGTTGCTAAACTATGCATTGTTCCTGGGATCATTTCATCCTCTCGACTATTGATAGTGGCTTCAAATGTGCTATTTCATCTCATCCTGAACACGACGAAGGAGAGCTTCAATTGCATCTGCTATTTGGCGTAGCTGGGTAGGCTCATCTCCCAACTCTATTCCTTCTGATGATGGGGGCGCAGTAGACACTGCGTGGCTAGAGTAGAGGGCTTGTTGTACCCCTTTCAACTCTGCTTCAATTCTTTCATACATGGTCTCTTGTTTGGATCATTCCACTGTAAGATATCTTTTGAGGTATCTAAGATAATGACGATGATGAAATCTATGTCATCCATCGTGAGCACAGTCTACATCTGTGGTTTACTAGCTTTGGAATTCTTCCGCAATGTAGGTTTCGTGGGGTAAACCTTTCTTTTCTTGGAGGTCTCAGCTTCATCAAGAGGATCCCTAGGCCATGTTACTTCACCTTGTTTATGCTTGTCTTCTTCTCCTTTGTCCTCTTCTTTGTATACTTCATCATCACCTCCCCCTCTAGGTGAGTCTAAAGTAGTCTCTTCTGAGGCGTTGTTCAACTCTTGTACCTCTTCCTTTTTCTTCCTTATGCTACTGCTGGGTGCATCATACTCTTCACGAGTAACCATAGGACTTTCGATGAGGTCAGGGTTGGACAATTCTGCTTGGTTGAATGGTATAAGGAGCTCTGCAGGACATTCTTTAGTTATTTCTTCCATGTCCTCCTCAATGAGCTTATAGTAGTATTGGATCTCTTCTTTATATTTGTCTCCGCGCGCAGTGATATAAATAAAATGTCTATCTCAATGGAAATTCAAAAATGGTCTGAACCTGCATAGGGTGTTCAGTGTCATATGAAGGAAAGACTCAATATCCCTCTTCAACTGCAGGTAGTAGGTGTGGAACACTGCATTTGACTGCCATTGTTTTTCCATGTCGCTCGAATACCAGAGCATGGTGAACTTCGCAGCTAGGGGTTCAAATGGCTCAATCTCAGGGAAGGTCGCTCCTTCCGGCATCTACCAAGCAATGAAGGTGATGAGGATCAGTAGCCAACTAAAATGAAACTAATATCCCTAATCCTGAGCTTCACGATAGTCTTTCTCTAACTGTTTGACGAGGTAACTTGCCCAGTTCATCGGTAGTCCTTCAATTCATTTTCCCGCAAGGTCAATAACAAACCCTGTGAACTGCATGGGTCTGTTCTTCCTTACTATCTTACCAACGATCAACTGGTAGGCTAGGTGCATTGCACCATTCTGAATGGAGGCTACCTTGTAGCCTCGCTTCCCCTTTTCCAAATTTCCATAGGTATCTTTGATTCTTTGCACCAGGGCACAATTTGCAGCCTTCCCTGGATAAAATTCTTGTGGGTCTGGTCCTTGCATGCTTAATCCATTGATCTGATGGATCAATTCCAGATCTATGGTGATGCGTCTGTACAACCACATATAACCGCCATGGAAGAAAGGAAACAGTAGTTTAACGCACGCATTAACCTCCTGATGGCTTCCAAAGTGTGATATCTTCATCACGTTCATGATAATGGACCTTTCGATGTCCATAGTCCATGGCTGGGGGATCATCTTTGACTTCTTCCCCTTTGTCTTGGTCAAATAATTGTGTGGGGTGAGCAAGCCATAGTTCTTGTGGTCTCCCAAGTTGAAGTCACTAATATTCAATGTCATGATTTTTTCTAACTGTGGTCCTACTGCGCGTATCCCCTTTGGGAGGTACACAGTAATCAAGGTGTAGTCAAAGTCCCTCGGGACACTGTCATGGCTCACCGCACCAGCTAGAGGCGGGATATACTTGGGCAGGATAGATGGGATGAGCTTTACATTCGCCAAGTCATCATGATGCTTGGTTTGTTTCTCTGTCACAACTCGGGATGGTCTAGATCCATGAGCAGTCGACGGGGATGCTTGCACTCCTCTCGTCAACAAGGCTTGGAATCCTGTGGACATGACCTTATCATCCATGAGGTCTATGAGGATCTCTTCGATGGATTTTTCTACTACGCTGAAGTCACTCAACATGCATGCTCGAGATCAGGTATCGCAGGTTGGTGAACAAACAATCATGGTAAGAGAATGGGTGGTGAGCTCTCAATAGGCACTGCACGAAAGAAACTCGTTCTTTGTGGGCTTGGATAATCAAAATTGGAAAAAAAATTCTTGGTGCAACACTCGACTGGATAAATAGACAACGTCGTAACGGACTCCTCCAGTAGGCAATATTTCCTCAATCAATGCAATTCCATCCATTATGGCACGGCCCCAAGGGTCCAATGGCGATCTTTCTAGCCATAATTACGGTTCGAGTCGTTTTGGAGCGTCGGGATAACAATCGAGATGCCTCCAACAGTCATATTGCTTCGCCGTGGCAAAGTGCCAATCTTCATTGCTTTGTTATTCCGATGAAGTTCAAGTGCTGCAAACCTCCCTTCTGCGAAGTTCTCTCTAGAGCTTCCTACAATTTCTCTAACTTTGCTTTCTTCTTACTGAGATTTCTGGCTTTCTTTCCTGCGAGTTGATTCACTGGATTCCTCTTTCCATTATTGTTCTTATCTCCTCTTGGCATAGTAACTTTGCACTGTGGAGGGTCTTTCATAGGGTTCGAGGGTAATACTTCTTCTCTTTCTGGGGTAGGTTCTCTACTCTCTTCCCGTGTTCTGTCATCCATATCTCTGGTCCTCAGTAGCTTCGACTGGTCCTCTTGTTCTTCTAGTAAGTGTGTTATTCTCCTAGACATGAATCCCTTAGTTCTTTCTTTTTTTGTTCTATATCCTCCTCTTCTTGTTTCGTTCGTATCTGATCTTTCTCAATCCAGGTTTTTCCTAGCAAAATAGCAAATGGGGTGTTGTTATCAACAAATTTAATGACCTCAAATTCTTCCTCTATCGAAGTTACATGAGCACTCATAGATATTTGGGTAATTCTTCCACATAGGGCTATCATATTCTGTCATGATATTCACCTGTGTTTCCTCATCTAGAACACAGTCTATGTCAAAGTCTCCTATTCTTGTTTCTATGCACTCCTTCTCATTTAAGATATCTAAAAAGTTGATATCTCTATGATCATTCATGGTTTCTTTCATCTGTATTAATACAGTCTCTGATTCTTTCTGGGGTTCTATCATATCCTTAGTTTCTTGGTCTATCTCATGGTTTTCTTGTCTCATATTCATCCTTTCAACTTTAGCAATCATTCTAGGGAAATCCAAAAATTTGTTTCCAGTAGCCTTAAAACAAAGGCAAATAGGAACTCGACCAGGGAATTCCTTAGCAAGATGTCCCGGTTTTCTACAATTATAACAAATAGTCAATCCTCTCTATCTCTTGAATGATCCCTAAACTTTTGTGTACTGTGCACTGGGATCACAGTAACTAACCTGAAAAAAATTCTTTCTAGGATTCTGCATCCATTTGTTAGTCCAAAAATTCTTTCTATGCATAGGAATAACATATCTTTCATTATTCTTATTAGATATACTCATATCCAATATTCTTTCTTCTAGATGTGCCCTAGTTTTTAGACTAGGACAAAATCTATTAGACATCCCTAGATCCATTCTTTTGAAAAAAAAAATCCACTTATCTTATATTTATCAGAGCACAAAAATTTAAGATCTTACCTCTTTTCTTCAGATCTAATTCCTTTCTTATCACAGAGCTTCGCAGTCAAGTATAATATTGCGCACTAAAGAAATAGATCTACACACAGAGCTTTCTTTTCTTCAGTTCCCAACAATCATAGTTTCAGGTCCTGGAAATGGAACCATTTGTTGGCATAGGGGCAGACCTAGGGTTCAACGCTTCAACAATGCACCAACAAAGCCCTAACTATCGACCCTTTTGGCAACACATGCGAAGAAGATGAAGTATCACCCGAGGTAGAGGCAGGGGTGGTTGCAAGACTCAAGTGTCTACAACCTGGCTGGGACATAGATCTATGATTACAACACTTAATCGAGCATTAGCAGTTAATGTTCATTAATATTCACTTTGCAGGGGAAAACCCTAATTACAAAACAACATAGTTTTCACAAGATCTAATACATCCAAGCACTTAGCATATAGAAATAGATCAGAACTAGCATTCATTCCTATTACTAAGCACTAAGCTACTATTATATCAGGTGCATCTAACATATATCACTGCACTAAGCATAAATCACATCAATAACATAACAACCATAATGCACAAAGCAACCACAACACAGGATATACGTGGTTCACCCCAGTGTGGGGATATGTCCACCAACTCTTTTTTTCTTTATTGTCTTCTGTCAATATTCTACAAGCATAGAGCCACAAGAACCCACTCTGCATAGGACAAGAGATCTGCATGCACCTCGCTAGACCATCCTTCCTTGAGCTAGGTTACAACACAAATCCTCTTTACAATCACTTGCACTTAGCTCTGCAAGTTCTCATGCACAAAATATGCACAAAGCTAACTCAATCACATAGATCCAACTACTTGCATCACTTGCACTCAACACAATATAACACTTAGCACCATGTCTCTCTTACTTACATCGCCTATCTTTCTATTTATACATTACAAAAGGGGCCAAGGCATGGGTAAACCCATGGGCCGACATCCCATACCCGTTACATAAACCCTAAACCCAAAAATGCCCTAAGAAGGGGCTGAGATCCCACGATATCTGCTTCGCCTTGAGCTCCACCTTCGACCAGCCTATCGAAGTCCCAAAACTGGTCAAACATGACCAAGGTTCTCCAAAACTTGGTCAAGGGTCAACAGGTTTTCTTATATCTCACATAAACCGAAGTACCATGACCTTCCAGATGATGCATTCAGGACTCTTTTCCTTAAATTTATTTTAGAAGAATACCTAGAGACACTTAACCTGATGGCATTAGGTGACATCTCCCATAAAACACTTACTGAGATCTGTGAAATGTGTAGGAATTACTTGAGGAGTAGAGCTAAAACAGGGAAGAATACTCAGGATCCTTATAGTAGAAACCTAAAAACAGTTAGTTCAGGTGGTATCACAAGGGTAGAGATAGGATACCTACTAGATAAATTCAAAACCAATATTTGAAGTACAATAGGTTCCCAGTTGGACACCCTAAAGATTAAAAAGAAACAGGAGGAGGAGAATGCATCAATGCGCATATTTTGTCCAAGATGCAGGAGGAAGCATTCCTCAAGGGAATGCCCATTAGATAATATTTCAGTTTGTGGCTTCTGCACTTAATACCACCCAACTGAAAAATTCCATGGATGCCATGGAAGCCTAGGAGTCATCCTACATACTAGGATCTACCACCCCAAGTTCCAACCCATTATCAACAACCACAACAATGCAATTCACTGAATTGGAAAAAATGGTCTACATAGTATCACCATCCTTGGCTACAATGATGGAAAGGAGGGAATACCCAAGGAAACACTCAAGCTCCACATGTCCGTATTCCCACTCATCCTAACATCCCACAACTTTTTTCAGGTTTTGTTCCCCCACCTTTACCTCCTATTCCACAACAACCCCAACAATACCAAAATACAAGCTCCCCGAGACCAAAATTATTACCGACACAACCAGTGCCCAACCCCAATAACAAACCAACTCAACCTCTTCACAATGTTGAGATGCAAATCTTTCTGACGTATGCTATTTCTCTTATTCCATTGCAGGAGATTCAAGTAAGGTCAGGAAAAGTTCTCGATAGATAGAGGCCTTCAGTAGTCATTCAGGAATAAGAAGAAGATGAAACTCCCAAAAAACCCACGGATGACACTAAGTGGGTGGATATCATTCTTAAATATGAGGAACCAAAGCTTCCTCAATATGAATCTTCATATATTACAAAATCCAAAAAGGTTAGTGATTGAGAAACCTGCGACTAGACCGGAATTTGACATTTTGAATAAATTGAATAATATCTGTGTCAAAATTCCCTTGTTACAAGCCATAAAATACATTCCAATTTACAGTAAGGTGGTCAAAGAATTGTGTATCAAGAAACCAAGTAGGAAGCATAAGGATCTTCCAACAGTACATTTGATAGGAGAATTCTCTGAATACATATCAGAGCAACCTAGGGTCACAAAGTATGGGAACCTAGGAAACCCCATAGTAACAATAACCATTAATAAGGTTCCCATTGGAAACACTCTCATAGACCTAGGGGAATCCATTAATGTTATGACTATTACTACCTTGGAGGAATTACAATTAAAATCTCTTCTTAGACCTACCCCAACTATTTTGGAATTAGCAGATAAGAAAAATGTTATACTTGAAGGAAACTTAGATGATATCATAGTTACATTAGCATCATGGGAATACTCAGTAGACTTTCTTGTCATTCATTCAAAGGATCCTGCTAAAGGGAACCCTGCTATCTTGGGAAGACCTTGGTTGGCCATAACCAATGCCTTTATTGGCTATAGAGAAGGTGAAATGACCATCTCAAATGGACTTTATATACATAAGCTTACAATATACCCACCAGCTCAACCTATCATGGAGAATCTATGGTGTCTTGAATGTTCATATGAAAATGAGGACTGGGAAGAACCCATGTTTTCGAGTGATCATTCCTGGGCACTTCAGGAGAAAACAATAGAAAATGTGCTAAACCAGTTTATTTCAGCTATCACGTGTGTTCATTTTCCACAATCTTTTCCACAATTTGAGTACATGTTTGGGGAAGAATTTCAGGAACAGTTGGACCCATCAACTTTGTCTTCAAAATCTTTTATTTTTGAGATAGATGAGTCTGCCACATCTTATACCATTCCCGATGAGATTAGTCTAGTGAAATTCCTACATATAAATTCTGAACTAGATGCAGACCAACAAAAATAGTTAGTAAATGTCCTTAAAGAACAATCAGGGGCATTCACCTTGGAATATACTGATATGAAGGGTATACACCCTAATACATGCATTCGTCACATATATACCCAGGCAGAAATAACACTTGTGAGGCAACCCTAGAGGAGGATGAACCTGACACTCAAGGATATAGTAAAAGAGGAGATACATAAGTTATTGAATGTCAACTTTATTTATCTGATCTATAACAGTAAATGGGTATCCCCGCTTGTAGTGGTTCCAAAGAAAGGAACCAAGAAATGGAGAATTTATATCGATTTTCGGGAACTTAATAAGGCCACTCTAAAGGATTATTTCCCCCTTCCTTTCATTGACCAAGTCTTGGATACCTTGTCAGGGAAGAAATACTTCTCCTTCCTAGATGGATATAGCGGGTAAAACCAAATTCTCATAGCACCCGAGGATCAATACAAGGCTACTTTCAGTTATCCTTGGGGCACCTATGCCTATAGGGTCTTACCATTTGGTTTGTGTAATGCTCCTGCCACATTTCAACGAGCGATACTAGGGATATTTTCTAATATTATTCATGATTGTGTGGAAGTATACATGGACGAATTTACAATATATGGAAATACTTACCAGGAATCCCTAGATAATATAGAGAAAGTCCTTATGAGATGTCAAGAAGTAAACCTATCCTTAAGTCATGAAAAATGTAAAATGTTGTTGACTGAAGTAGTCTTAGGACATCACATTTCATCTGAAGGGATTAGAGTGGATCCTGCTAAGATTGAGGTAATAGTCAAAATTCTGCCCCCCCAAGACTAAAAAAGAGGTAAGAATTTTTCTTGGACATGCCAGATACTACCAATGATTTATTGAAAATTTCACAAATATTGTTGCACCCATGTTTCGATTGTTAATAAAAGATGTTGATTTTCTTTGGACTGACCAGTGTCAAACCGCTTGTGAAAATCTGAAATGTAAGTTATCTGTGGCACCAGTTCTTAGGGGACCCAATTTGGCCTTCCATTTCACATATCCACTGATTCCTCTGATACTGCAATAGGAGGAGTATTAGGGCAGAAAGAAGACCATCATTCCTATGCCATTTATTTTGTGAGTAAGAACTTGTCCCTTGCCGAGTTGAACTATACAATTACCGAAAAGGAATTCTTCGCAGTGGTCCATGCCATCAATAAATTTTGCCATTACATCACACAATAAAAAGTATGTGTACATATAGATCACTTTGCCATTAGATTTCTCATGAATAAACCTATTACCAATGGCCAAGTGACTAGGTGGCTCCTGTTAACTCAAAAGTTCAATATCACCATCCTTGACTGACCTGGAAAGGATAATTTAGTAGCTTGTAATGTCCTCGTCCATCAAATACACTGCTGGGCAACGCTACTACGTGGAAAATTAACATAAATATGTATATAACATGCATATTAAATCAAATTAAGACATTTAACATAGATTTAATGTCATCATACAGACTTAAATAGAATTAAAATAAATCCACTTGCAACAGAATACATGATAATATTACAAGCATCACAGACATGCATTTTAATTGAAATTAAACACATAATGATACTTATCTTTGAAACTATAGTAACTCCACCAACTACGTGCATAACTTCCACGAACCTCCCAGCCTTAGACCACACTACTCATCACGCTCAGTAGTGGGTCACCCCTGAGCTGGGACTAAGCTCCACCCAAGGCAAGGGAATCCTAAACTAGGCTGAGGTTATAGGAAAACTACACAGAGCAACATAACAGATTCTCTCTAGGAGCCTTCTTACACCCACTAATCACAGACTCTCATTCCCCACATGCCTGTTCCATCCAAGAGTATACACCTTCAAAAGCACAGTCCATTGGTGCTTCACCTCCCTCTCTGGGTCTTGACAACAAGCTGGATCAAGAATTCTCAGAGCTCTGTAGCTGGTGTTGGACTCT
>JASDQU010014195.1:89145-104078 GCA_032191745.1 Picea mariana | reverse complement strand
CAATAGGTTTACTTCCCTTAAGAAGTATATCAAATTAGATTGATTTGATACCGGGATCAAGTTTTCCGAATAAATGTTCTTATCGAATGACTCCAATAGAGAGTGAAGAGGTGAATAGGCATGTATAGGAGTTGTTTGATAGAGGAATGATCTGAGAGAGTTTAATTCCCTGTGTTGTACCTACAATGTTGACACCAAAGAAGGGGGATTGGATGGAGAATGTGTACTATCAACAAGATTAATATTGACTACAAGTTTCCCTTACCAAGGATGGATGGCCTCATCGATTGTTTGAGTGGAATCAAGTGCTTTTCAAAGATTGATTTGAAGAGTGGGTATCATCAGATTTAGATAAGGGAACATGATGAACGGAAGACATGATGGGTTTTTTGAGTGGCTAGTCGTGCCATTTGGGATAACCAATACCCCTATCATATTCATGAGAGTTATGAATGAAGTTTTGAAACCATTTTTGGGAAAGTTTGTTTTCATGTATCTAGATGACATTTTTCTTTTCAGTAAAAACAAATAAGAGAATTTGGAGCATGTGAGAAAGGTGTTATAGTGGTTGAAGGAAGAAAAATGTTGACAAATTTGAAGAAATGTACGTTTCTGAAGGAGGATTTAGTGTACTTGGGATTTGTGATTTCCAATGAAGAGTGAAGATGGATTTCAAAAAGGTAAAGGCTATTTTGGAGTGGCCAAAACCAAGATGTACATTTGTTGTGAGAATTTTCCATGGTTTGGTGAGTTCCTGCATGAAATTTATTCGAAATTTCAATGAGATTTGTGCACTACTTACTGAATGCATGAAAATAAGATTTTCAAGTGGACAACAACAATCATGAGGTCATTTTAATAATTGAAGAACAAATTAATTGAACAACCAGTTTTGGCACTTCCATATTTCAATAAAGTGTTTCAAGTGGACTGTGATGCAGGTGGTTCAACAATTAGAGTAATTTTGAGCCAAGAAGGAAGGATGATTGAATTCTTCAATGAGAAATTGAATGATGATACTAATAAGTACTCTTTTTATGATCAATAATTTCATGAGTTTGTACAAGCTTTGAAGAAATGATGACCTTACTTGCTACCGAAGGAATTTGTCTCATTTACTGATCATAAGGCATTGCAGTACATCGATAGTCAAGGTAAGTTAAATAAAAAACATTCCAAATGGGTAGAATTTTTGCAAATTTACTTGTTTCTTTTGAAGCATAGGTCCGGAAAGTTGAATAAAGCTGGAGAACAATTCTTCTAAATACTTTGTCAGTTGAAGTTGTTGGCTTAGAATGTATGAAAGAGTTGTATGCAAAAGATGCATATTTTGTAGAGGCTTGGAAAGCATGCAAAGCACCTTGGAGCATTGATAGGATACCTCCTTTGGATTTTCATATTCAAGAAGGTTTCTTGTTCAAGAACTAAAGTTTGTGCATTCCACAGAGCTCATTGCTACTGAATATTATTACAGAGCTACATAGAGGAGGTTTGGGTGTACATTTTGGAGTTGGTAAGGCCACAACATTGGTAAATGAAAGATACTTTTGGCCTAGCATCAACAAGGATGTGAAAATTTTTGTTGAGTGATGTAGAATTTTCCAAGTAGAAAAAGGAAAGAGGCAAAACATAGGGTTATATACACCACTTCTGATACTCAAGAGACCATGGGAAGATATAAGTATGGAATTCAATTTGGGACTTCCTAAAATGTGAAGTGGTCATGATTATGTGATAGTTGTAGTAGAGATGTTTCCAAATATGACACATTTCATACCATGAAAGAAGACCAATGACTCTACTAAAGTGGTTATTTTATTTTTCAAAGCGACTGTGTGGTTACATGGACTGCCAAGAAGTATCACTTTTGAAAGGGATACGATATTTCTTGGTCAATTTTGGAGGATACTTTGGAAGAAGATGGGTTCCAATTTGTTGTACAGTTTTTCATATCATCCAAAAATGGATGGACAGACTGGAGTGGCTAACCAAATTCTTGGGAATTTATTGAGAAGTTCGAGTGGAGAGAAGCCAGGGAAATGGGATTTGGTCTTGGCCCAGGATGGCTTTGCTTACAATGATTCCATTAATAGATCTATGGGAAAGAGTCCATTTCATATTGTTTATGGAAGATCACTGAAATGATTTGTTGATTTGGTTAAGTTTGCAAATATGGTGGACAAAAGGAGTTCTGATGCAAGTGAGTTTGTAGAAAGAATACATGAAATGTATGAGTAGGTTAAGAGAAARCTATGACAAAACAATATCATATATAAATAGGGAGMAGATTTGTGAACAAGACAAAAGATGCATATTTTGTAGAGGCTTGGAAARCATGMAAAGCACCTTGGAGCATTGATAGGATACCTCCTTTGGATTTTCATATTCAAGAAGGTTTCTTGTTCAAGAACTAAAGTTTGTGCATTCCACAGAGCTCATTGCTACTGAATATTATTACAGAGCTACATAGAGGAGGTTTGGGTGTACATTTTGGAGTTGGTAAGGCCACAACATTGGTAAATGAAAGATACTTTTGGCCTAGCATCAACAAGGATGTGAAAATTTTTGTTGAGTGATGTAGAATTTTCCAAGTAGAAAAAGGAAAGAGGCAAAACATAGGGTTATATACACCACTTCTGATACTCAAGAGACCATGGGAAGATATAAGTATGGAATTCAATTTGGGACTTCCTAAAATGTGAAGTGGTCATGATTATGTGATAGTTGTAGTAGAGATGTTTCCAAATATGACACATTTCATACCATGAAAGAAGACCAATGACTCTACTAAAGTGGTTATTTTATTTTTCAAAGCGACTGTGTGGTTACATGGACTGCCAAGAAGTATCACTTTTGAAAGGGATACGATATTTCTTGGTCAATTTTGGAGGATACTTTGGAAGAAGATGGGTTCCAATTTGTTGTACAGTTTTTCATATCATCCAAAAATGGATGGACAGACTGGAGTGGCTAACCAAATTCTTGGGAATTTATTGAGAAGTTCGAGTGGAGAGAAGCCAGGGAAATGGGATTTGGTCTTGGCCCAGGATGGCTTTGCTTACAATGATTCCATTAATAGATCTATGGGAAAGAGTCCATTTCATATTGTTTATGGAAGATCACTGAAATGATTTGTTGATTTGGTTAAGTTTGCAAATATGGTGGACAAAAGGAGTTCTGATGCAAGTGAGTTTGTAGAAAGAATACATGAAATGTATGAGTAGGTTAAGAGAAAGCTATGACAAAACAATATCATATATAAATAGGGAGCAGATTTGTGAACAAGACAAAAGGTTTTTGACAAAGGAGAGATGGTAATGGAACACTTGTGGAAATAAATATTTCCCAAAGGTACGTATAGTAAACTAAATTACAAGAAAATTGGACCATTCGAATTTTGAGAAAAATTTCTGATAATGCATATATGTTAGAGTTGCTGGAAGATTTTGACATTTCTCCAATATTCAATGTGGTAGAATTGTATGAGTTTCATGAGGGAGCATAACATGATGAAGAAAATACTTCGGTTGAATGAAAGAAATAGCCACCTATTAAACTGGTTGAAGAATTAAAGAAAATATTGGCGAAGAGGGTTAGCAAGAGGACCTATAATAAAGAATATTACAAATATCTAGTTAAGTGGAGAAACAATAGTTTCGAAGATGCATATTGGGTTTATGAAAATTAGCTAGAACACCTACGAGGATGTTCATCCTCTATATAATCTACACTTATATCCACATGAGCTAGGGCTCATGTTTTTCTTACCAAGGATGTCTGATGCAAGAGCATTTTTGTCCTTAAGAAATCTGCATCAACCAAAAACATTTCAATTTCAAGTTAAATAAATTGTAGGGAGAAATAAGTGATGAAAATACCATTGCTTTGATGTTGTAACACATTGCTATAACATAGTGTTGTAACATGTTGCTGTAACACAGTGCTATAAAACTATGCTGTAACACATTGTTGCAAGACAATGTTGTAACACGTTGCTGTAACATAGCGTTGTAACATATTGATGTAACACATTTATATAACATAGTGTTGTAAGACATTGTTGCAACACCCATGCTGTAACACCATTGTTGCAACACCCATGTTGTAACACATGTTATTGCAACATCAACGTTGTAACTTCAAGCGAGTGTAAATTCTGTTAGAGTGTTGCAAATAATGACTCCACATGTCTTGCAATTATTTCATTACAATTGGTGGGCCAAATGCATGATGTAAGAAAAATCACTTGAAATGATTGAGGAAATTAACCTCTACAAATGTCAAACTTTCCAACACACATTTGGAAAACAATTAAGAATTTGGATCATTGTAATTTCCCAACATCCAACACATTTTGGTGGAGGAAAACAAGAAATGATTGGGGGAAAAAACAAATGGTTCAATTTCCAAGAAAGAAAAGGAAAAAAAAGGAAAAGGAGGAGTTCAATTTAGAAGGGATAGGAAGCAAGAAAATAGAAGAGGGATGTCTACAGAAGGATAAACCAAAGGAGGGACTTCCAGTTTTTGGAGGAACAATTTGGAACAATGAGCTGTAATATCCCTAGGTCGAAACCAATTGTAAATGTAAATGAAAATGTACTTAAGATGGTGAGTTGTTTGATATCATTTTGTGTGCACCGTTCATGGCATAGTGTGTGTATTTACTGCACAGTAAAATGATGAAGTGTGCACATTCCAGGATACCGCGCGTAGCAACTTAAGTGTGCGCGATCTTGAGGTAAGAGAGCCTTTGTGTATATGTTGTGTTTTATAGGTTGGTGAGACAATTTTGTGATGATTAGGCCGAAGAGACTATATGCTAAAGGCCAGTGAGCCTATTTTTGTATATGTCTCATCATTAATATCAAATACATCACTATGTGCAAACCGACCATGATAAAAGAGTATGGGGGACTAAACTCCACTAGTTAGGGAAAGGGGGGGATAAAAGTTAAGAAAAGGGCTAAGCTAGGGAGCTTAAGCCAAAAAGGAATATTATATTAATATTTCTTAAGTACAAAGAATGGATAATTATTTTATCCTAAGTTCTAAGTTTGGGGACAAGTGGGCCAAATTAGCTCCCAACATGACAAGTGTCAAGTTGGGGACATGCATACATATAGTTTGGACTTAGTTTATTTTCCTATCATTCCTTCCATCAGTCAGTCAATCATTGACACACTCATTGAGCTATCCTCCATACCTTCCTGTCACTGTACCTGAACCTGTATCCATAACCGTACCTGTTTGTGTAGATGGTTAGCTTGGGAGTTGTACTGAAGAAGCGGGTTGTCAGGCCCATGGGATATTGAAGAGGCGGGTTATCAGGCCCGTGAGCAATCTCTCTGGGTGAGATAATTGTTGGGAATTGATTTCCCAAAGGTGCTACACTACAACTACAAGGTTGTGATACTTCCTGGGGTGGGACAGGCATGTGGGGAATGAGGGACTGTAGTCTATTAGTTTCAGTAGGCACCTGTGAGAGATTATTTAGTGTTGTATGAGACCTGTTAGCCTAGTTAGGAACCCCTTTACCCGGGTGGAGTTTAGTCCCAGCTCGGGGGTGACCCACTGCTGAGAGTGACAATCAGTGTGGTCTAAGGTTGGGAGGTTTGTGGAAGGTGTGCACAAAGTTGGTGATATTCTTACCAAGATAAGTGCCAATTGTGTGATAAATTACATGTTGCATTATTATTTACGTGTTTATTTTGATGGATTTATCCCATGTGTGGTTATAACTGTCTTTATATTTATGGGTATTGCCTATATATGTTGCATGTATATGTTTACTATTATTTCAGCATGAATCCGTGCATTTACAGAATGTATTTGTCTATTTACGTTTTATATATAAAGTTTCAGAAGAGTTCTGTGTGTATATGTTTAATTGCATGCAGTTCAAAAAATTTATGTGGCATAGCTCAGTTGGATACTGGGTATGTTACAATATGTTGAGTAGAGAACAAAAGTGTTTTATGGAGTAGCATGCCCCAACATGGGTGGCCGAGGATGTTACAATATGGTATTGGAGCTTCAATTTTCAACACTGAGCCTGGATGGGCCGAACAAGTTGAGTTGAAGTGAAATTTCACAGAGGATTGATTTCAAGTTGCAGAGCGTCCATGGTAAAAATTAGAAGCAATTGCGTGGAATTGGGAAAAGCCCCAATTTTGGTTGTTAAACTCATGAGAAAATTGAGAAATTTGGCCAAGTGAGGTTGAACTGGTGTTATCGGAGTGAAATTTAACAAATTTCATAGTTGCAGAATGTATATGGTAGAAATTGGGAAAAAGTTAAGCAAAAACCCCAATTTCTGCAAGAGAATTCACAAGGAATTGATGCGCATAAAAATATATGTGCATAGGTGGGCGCACTAAAAATGCATGTTGCACAGTAAAAATATTGTGATATGTAAAAATTGGGCATTGCGCGGAAAAATATAGGCGTGTAGGCACGCACGCTAAATTTTGATGCTGCGTAGAAAATGTTGGTGTGCGGGTGCGCACGCTAAATTTAGCATTGCGTGGTGCGGATTGAGTGGCACGTGCGTAATAATGGACTGCAGAGTGCATACGCATAATAAGGTGCACGCGGTGTGCACACACATAATAATGACACATGTGGTGTGCGTAGTAATGGCAGAGCACAGAGGAATTTGGTGCGTGTACAATGTGGGTTTATGCTGTCACGCGACAATTTAATTAATGGTGCGCGGTGGGGACATACTAAACTTTGGCATGGTGCAACACGTAGAGTAAAATGAGTGCAAAGTATTAGTGTGTGACACAGAAATGGACCGCAACAGGTATTAGTGCAAGAACCAGAATTTTGTGCGGTGGATATTGGTGTGCGACACAAAAGTAGTGCGCGCTAGTTATTGGTGCGACATAGAAGTGATGCACAATGGTTATAGGTGCGCAGAGCACGATTTATCTTGTGGGGTTGCTGCGCATGATAAATATGGGTGTACAATTCAAAATTTGTGTGCGTGAAGTTGTTTGGAGGGTGAACAATAGTGGAAAATGAACGAATTTCCACAACATTTTATACTGTTTGAATGCCATCTTTTTGTAGCGCGTTTTTGAGGCCCTTAATAGCGTTTTTAGCAACTCAAAAACCACGAGAACAAAGTGTACCAAAGAACACTTTGTCTTTGTAGCTCAAATAAAAGAGCTCGGAGAGATCTTTCTAATGGTGTAAACCATTCGTCAAATGGGAGCTTTTATGAGAAAGTTACAACACAAACAGTGGAGGGTAAATTTTAAGACCCAACTAACTTCAAAGAGCCATAACTTTCTTCTTCGGAATCAGAATGAGGCACAGGAGAAGTCAATCGAAATATATTGAACCATAGAAGAAATTCCTAGAGCTGAATTAAATTTCTGGGCATGTTAAAAATGTTTAATATGGAAAAGAAGGTACCTGTATCATTCTAGGCCAAAAACACGAATTTACCTAGAACTTTAGCAGGCTGTAACTAGCAGCCCATAACCCAAAAGAGGTGAAAATTGGACAAAATGTCCAAAATATATATATGAAGAAACCCAATTGAGCTCTTACGGAAACTCTAATGGAGTAGGTGCAAAAATGCATAATTACAATGCAAAGTTGCGCTAAGTTGAAGTGTGAACAAAAAAAAATTAATGGACAATTTTTAAATAATCATAACTTTCTACTCAAGATTCAGAATTGAGCATGGGAGCAGGCGTTGGAAAGGTGTTGGAAAATAGAATATAATTATTCACCTAGAAAATTGAACTGTGAAGTCCATTTTTCAAGAAATCTGAAGAAATAATTCTGATATATTATTGAACCAGAATGGTTCATATTTTTCATGGAATTGTTGAGTCAGTTAACCTGACAAAGTTTTTTTGTCTAGAGATTTTGCAGAGATAACAACAACTAGATTAGATCAGGATCAACATATATTCCATAGAAATGGAAGAGGCACATGGGACATACATCTAGGAATATGATATCAGAGGGATGGATGTCTATTTGGGCATTGAAGGAACAAGCTCTAATGGACATGGAGATGGAAGGGATGAAAACATGAATATGGTAGAGACCATTAAAAATTTGCAGAAGGATGTCCAAATACATAAAGCTAATAATGAAAGTCTTATGAGAGCCAAGGAGAAACAAAAGGACTTCAACATGAAGTTAATGTAGAGCTTGAACATAATAAAAAATAAATTGGATAAGGAGAGTGGCTCAAGCAAATTAGGAAGTCACAAGTCTCCTGATAAGAAAATAAGAGAAAGAAGTGTTAGTAGACATCACCATCACTCCTCGAGGCATTCCAATAAGAGAGCACACAAAAACTCAGGTCAATCCCCTATCAGGAAGCATAATAAGTTTGGAGTGGATGATCTACGAGGAGAAATTAACAAAATCAAACCTCCTACATTTGATGGTGAACACAAGAAGGATGAAGATGCAGAGACATGGCTGCTGGGCATGAGAAAGTATTTTCGATTGCATAATTATTCTTCTCATGCAGAAGGAATAATTTCCATCTATCAACTCAAGGGAAAGGAATCCATGTGGTGGGATCAACTTGTGCAGGTGCAACACATTAAAGAGAAAAGTGTTCCTTGGAGGGAATTCAAGAAGTATTTTGAAAATAAATACTTGACTAAGAGATACTATGACAAGAAAATGAAAGAGTTCTTTGAACTCATGCTTGGGAGTATGACCATAAATGAATATGAGAGAAGGTTTTTAGAACTAATAAATTATGTTTCTTTCATCAAGGATGAGACAGTTAAGATTCAAAGGTATTTGAGTGGATTGCCATTATTCATCAGTGACAAATTACAATACGATGATCCCAAGACATTGGAGGAGACCATAAGGTGAGCTAAATGCCTATATGATCAGCAAAAAGCAAGTCCAACTTTCCAAAAAACTTGGGAAGACAAAAGTAAATTCAAGATGGATCAGAGGAAGAAGGGAACTAAGCCACTATTCTTCAAAAATAATCCTTAGGGACAACCAACTTCTAGATAACCCCGAACGATTGAGATAGGGGGTCAAAGGCCAAGGCAACCACCTATTCAATGTTGGGGTTGTAAAGGAGATCATATGTTCAAACATTATCCCCACATAGGTGAAAAAGTGAGGACTGTTCACAATGTACAACAAGATGAAACAATGGAGGACATGGGAAGAAATGTACCAAGGATATATGCAGCCCTGGACAACAAACAAGAAGAGTATCAATCACATATGATTGAAGTGGAAGGTATGATCAACAACCAAACCATTGCTATTTTAATTGATTTAGGAGCTAGTCATAGTTATATAGATCTTAAGATGGTGGAAAGTTTTCATTTTCCAAGAAGAAAGAATGGAAAATGTTGGTTGGTGCAGCTAGCTATCAGAGCCAAAAGAAAAGTTAATGAGATGGTTAAGTCATGTCTTATGGACATGAATGGACTGAACACCAGGGTAGATTTGAACATCTTTCCTTTAGGTTCCTATGACTGTCTAATTGTGATGGATTGGCTGGACCAACATCATTCTATCCTAGACTGTCATAACAAGACATTTAATTGCTTGGATGAGGAAGGGAACCTAAGGAAAGTGTAGGGAATTCCCAAGGCAGTAACCATCCGAGAAATTTCAGCATTGCAGCTGAAGAAATTTTACAGAAAAGGGTTTCAAATATTTGAAGCTCATATGGAAGAGACACGTAAAGATAAGGTGCCAAATTTGGAAGATTATGCAGTCCTACAAGAGTTTGAAGATGTGTTTAAGGAAATACTAAGATTACCCCCTAAAAGAGACATTGATTTCTCCATATATTTGATGCTTGGAGCAGCTCTAGTGTCAAAGACTCCTTACAGAATGAGTACGCCAGAGCTGAAGAAGTTGCAAATGCAGCTTGAAGAACTTTTGAAGAAGGGGTATATACGCCCAAGTGTGTCACCTTGAGGTGCCCCAGTCTTGTTCATGAAGAAGAAATATGGGACATTAATATTTTGCATTGATTTCAGACAGTTGAATAAAGTGACTATAAAGAACAAGTATCCTCTGCCAAGGATTGATGATCTCTTTGATCAATTGAAGGATGCAAATATATTTTCAAAGATAGATCTCAGGTCAGGATACCATCAAGTAATGATTAAGGAGGAATATATCAGTAAGACCGCCTTCAGGACAAGGTATGGTCATTATGAGTTCATAGTGGTTCCATTTGGGTTGTCAAATTCACCAGCTATTTTCATGTGCTTAATGAATGGTGTTTTCCGAGAATATTTAGACAATTTTGTCATTGTCTTTTTGGATGACATCCTTGTATATTCCAAGTCATAAGAATATCATGAGCATCATTTGAAGATGGTGTTGCAAGTATTAAGGGAGCATCAGTTGTATGCCAAATTCAGCAAGTACTCATTTTATCAGAAGCAAATTCATTATTTGGGACATATCATTTCAAAGGATGGGATAATAGTGGATCCTGAGAATATAGAAGCCATTAGAGAATGGTTAGCGCCAAATAATGTGACAAAGGTTAGATCATTCATGGACCTTGTAGGATACTATAGGATATTTATTGAAGGATTCTCAAATATTGCACACCCAATCACTTCCTTACAAAGGAAGAGTGCGAAGTTTCAGTGGACATTGGATTATGAAAAGAGTTTCCAACACTTGAAACAATTATTAATAAGTGATCCAATACTAAGGATTGGACACCCAAATGAAGACTTCATTGTATGCATAGATGCATGTAAAGAAGGACTTGGTGGAGTCCTCATTCAAAATGGGTTTGTTATGTGTTATGAATCAAGGAAGTTGAAGGAGCATGGAAGACACTATGCCACTCATGATTTGGAGTTGGCAGCCATAGTGCATGCCTTGAGGAAATGGAGACACTACCTCATGGGGAAAATTTTTGAGCTGAGGACATACCATAATGTTATAAAATACTTATTTGATCAACCAACTCTAAATGCTAGGCAAAACAGATGGTTAAAATTTCTAAGTGACTATGACTTTGATATAAATCATATCAAGGGGAAAGAGAACAAAGTGGCTGATGCACTCAACAAAAGAGTGCATGAGTTGCATGCTACAATCATTAGCATGTACCAATAAGATTTGAAAGACAAAATTTTGGAGGTTGCAAATTTAGATTTGCAATACAAAGAATTAGTGGAAAAATTACAACAAGGTAATTTGCAACAAAAAGTTGAAGAATATAAGCTAGATAATGATGAAATTCTCATGTACAGGGGTAGAATTTATGTACCAAATTCTCATGAATTGAAAAATCTGATATTGAGAGAAATGCATAATGTACCTTATGCTGGGCACCCAGGTTATCAGAAAACTATTGCAGCTGTCAAGAGCCAATATTATTGGCCAGACATGAAGAAAGAAGTTGTAGATTTTATTGCCAAATGTTTGGAATGTCAAAAGGTAAAAGCTGAGCATCGACACCCAACTAGTTTGCTACAACCATTACCCATTCCTGAGTGGAAATGAGAAGTTGTAACAATGGATTTCATCACCAAACTGCCTAGAACAAACAAGCAAAATGATTCTATCATGGTAGTGGTGGATAAGCTTACTAAATCTACCCATTTTATTCCAGTTAAGCTCACTCACAAGGAAACCAACATTACTGATGTTTATGTGAGAGAAATTGCTTGATTACATGGCATACCCAAGACAATTGTGTCTGACAAAGATCCAAAATTTACCTCAAATTTTTGGAAGGGATTATTTAATGGATTTGGAACAAATTTGAATTTTAGCACAACTTATCATCCAGAATCAGATGGACAAACAAAGAGGGTGAATCAAGTGATTGAGGATATGTTGAGGATGTATGTGATGGATAAACCATCAAAATGGGAAGACTACCTACACTTGGTAGAGTTTGCTTATAACAATGGGTACCAAACATCTCTAAAGATGAGCCCATTTGAGTAACTTTATGGTAGAAAATGTAACACACCAGTAGTATGGGATAACCCAGCAGATAGAGAAGTGGTTGGACCATATTTGCTCAAGGAAATGGGGGATAAATGTTTAAAATAAAGCAAAATTTAAAGGCTTCCCAAGACAGGCATAAAAGCTATGTTGATAAGGGTAGAACTCATAGGGAATTTAAAGTTGGAGACCATGTATTCTTGAAAGTGAAGGCCAACAGAAGTTCCCTAAAGTTGGGAAATTGTTCAAAGTTGGAAGCTCGCTATTGTGGGCCATTTGAAATCCTAGAGAGGATTGGTCCAGTAGCTTATATGATTGCATTTCCTGCATCTATGTCTGTTCATAATGTATTCCATGTATCATCGCTCAAGAAATATATACTTGATGCTAATCATGTTATTGATGGGAATGTGATTTAGGTGGAGAAAGAAGGCACTTTCCAAGTGCATCCGGTACGCATTCTGGACCGAAAAATCAAACATCTCCAGAATTGAGCCATAGGTATTGTAAAGGTCCAATGAACCTGGTATGGTCCCGAGGACACTACTTAGGAGCATGAGGATGCAATGCGGGAAGAATACCCACATCGTTTTGAGGATTTTTGATTTTTTTTTTGTATATGTGTACATAATTCACCGAGGACAGTGCATAAATAAGGGGAGGGGATTGTAATATCCCTAGGCCGAACCCAATTGTAAATGTAAATGAAAATGTACTTAAGATGGTGAACTATTTGATATCATTTTGTATGCACATTTCATGGCATAGTGCGTAGTAAAATGATGAAGTGTGCACATTCAAGATATTGCACGCAACAACTTAAGTGCGCACGATCTTGAGGCTAGAGAGACTTTGTGTATATGCTGTGTTTTATAGGCTGGTGAGCCAGTTTTGTGATGATTAGGCCGGAGAGCCTAGATACTAAAGGCCAGTGAGCCTATTTGTTTTATATGTATCATCATTAATATAAAATACATCGTTGCGTGCATACCGACCACGATAAAAGAGTATGGGGGACTAAACTCCACTAGTTAGGGAAAAGGGGGGCTAAAAGTTAAGAAAAAGGGCTAAGCTAGGGAGCTTAAGCCAACAAGGAATATTATATTAATATTTCTTAAGTATAAAGTATGGATAATTATTTTATCCTAAGTTCTAAGGTTGGGGACAAGTGGGCCAAAGTAGCTCCCAACATGACAAGTGTCAAGTTGGGGACATGCATACATATAGTTTGGACTTAGTTCATTTTCCTATCATTCCTTCCATCTGTTAGTAAATCATTGACACACTCATTGAGCTATCCTCCATACCTTCCTGTCACTGTACCTGAACCTGTATCCATAACCATACCTGTTTGTGTAGCTGGTTAGCTTGGGAGATGGACTGAAGAAGTGGCTTGTCAGGCCCGTGAGAAATATCTCTGGGTGAGATAATTGTTGGGAATTGATTTCCCAAAGGTGATAAACTATAGCTACAGGGCTCTGAGACTTCCTATTCGACCTGTTGTTGAAGCCCAAAAATGAAGTGGGGCAGCCAAAGGTTTGTTGAGCAGAGAAGGGGCACACTTCCTAGGGTGGAACAAACATGTGGGGAATGAGGGACTGTAGGCTGTTAGTTTGAGTAGGCACCTGTGACAGAGTCTTTCCTGTTGTTTGCGACCCATTAGCCTAGTTAGGAACCCCTTTAATCGGGTGGATTTTAGTCTCAGCTTGAGGGTGACCCATTGCTGAGAGTGATGAGTAGTGCAGTCTAAGGCTGTGAGGTTCGTGGAAGGTCTGCATGCATTTGGTGATATTCTTACCAAGATAAGTGTCAATTGTGTGATAAATTACATGCTGCATTATTATGTACGTGTTTATTTTTGGTTTATCCTATGTGTGGTTATAACTGTATTTATATTTATGGGTATTTCCTGTATATGATGAATGTATATGTTTAATATTATTTCAGTATGAATCCGTGCATTTACAGAATGTATTTGTCTGTTTACATTCTATATATAAAGTTCCACAACAGTTCTATGTGTATATGTTTAATTGCATGCAGTTCGAAAAATTTATGTGGCATAGCTCAGTTGGATACTAGGTATGTTACAGTATTTTGAGTAGAGAACAAAAACATTTTCTGGAGTAGCATACCCTGACATGGGTGGCTGGGGATGTTACATGAGCACACCTTCAAAAATTGAGTTTGAATGAAAATTGTGCCATATTGGCTAATATATATATATATATATATATATATATATATATATATATTTGTGCGGCAAAATTGACAACTGGGCCGGGCTCGTACTCGCGTGACATGAGGTCGATTCCAACTTCTACCACTATAACCTCAAGTGTGCTACGATTCCCACTACACAACACACAAGATAAGGCATGGGTTTCAAACTTGTAACCTCACATACAAACTTCCTTTACATTTCCGCTATTTCCAATTGCTCTTCACCCCTGAGGGCCTATTGGCTAAAAAATATAATGAAAATGTGAGAAACAATTTTATGTATGGTTTAATAAATAATCTTGAGTCCCTGTTAAGGATGTTGTCTCTTGTTTCCATTTTCATGTGAATGTAATTTATCTTAGCATTCTTTCAATTGTTAAATTTCTATGAAAATTGTTAGCTGTTAGTTGTGCATTCCATGGGAAGAAACCTCGCTCTGTAGTTGGTTGAGTACAAGATCGAGGGTGATTGTATCAGTAACATATCTTCATTCTTAATATAAAAAACATGGTCCATTGGTAATATTTCATTGATGGTAGTAGTATGTAAATCAAAGTACACACATTAAGACCATTTACAACATAATAACCCTTGTTCTTAGTTACTATGATAGATTTTGGCATTACAACAGTCGACATAAGGTCAAGCTTTCCATATTTAAATGCAACGTCTATATTGTAATTTCTCTAGACAACAAAATCAAGTTGAATATCCCAATTTAATTAGAACTAACACTTCACAATTTTCTGCATGATACCTTTTCA